>DVQP01003940.1:0-10179 GCA_018231745.1 Danaus eresimus
ACTGAAAAACATAAGTTTCATTTCACTGACATTGCAAGAGTATAAATTAGTTATTAGTTATTTCCCAGAGGAGGTCACCTTTGAGTCTTTCCATCATCCTCTCTCGGAGCTTGTTGCTGTTCACACTGATACTGTTTCTTAAATTATTATTTTGTAACATTGTCTTTATAATAACTTTTTTCTTGTCATCTTTCGTCTGAACAATTGTTTCTTTTACTTTCTTTGCTTTTTTCACTGTATCCTCACCGTCACTTACCAAGTCATCCTTCAATACGGATGATTTTCTCTTTACAACTTGTTTCTTTAACGTTTTATCTATACTCTGTGGTTGGTTTACCTTTTCATGGATTTTATTATCTGTTTCAATGTTGTTATCGGAATCAATCTGATCTACTTTTGCTTGTTTAGACTTCTTCTTCTTTTTTTTCTTTTTTTCTTTAAGTAATTCAACCTTTTGTAATATCATTTCTTTTTTACTTGATTTATTTGTGTGGTTACGTTCAGTGTTATCTGATTTAATACATCCATTTGTTTCGATCTCCGAGTTATTATTGAATAATATAGTTTCCATGTCATCTTCTTTATATAAATCTAGTTTCCGTTTTTTCTCGTTTATTGTTAGTTCATCCAATTTGTCTGTATCATACAAGTTTTCTTCTTTTTTTGAACACCCAGTCTTTTTGTTTGTATTTTTTTTATTCGAAATACCAACTTTGTCCTTATTTTTAATTAAATTCTCGACATTATTTACTTTTTCGTTAAGCTTCTTTGTTTTGAACTTGGGTTTAACGCCGCCTGTTAGCTTAGGAGACTCTGTTACTTCCTTCTTCTCATTTTCATTTTTTTGCTCTTCCTTCTCAAACTTCTGCAATGATATCAATACCATTTAAATCTTAACCTCAAAATTGCGAACATAAACAAATCAGAATTAATGAACTCACCATCGGAAAACTGACGATATTGTCGGGAGTGTCCTCCCATTCTGGTATATTAAACATTTTACCCATAACTTAAAAGAAATAGTTTATTCAAACTTTAAACGAATGTCTCAATACTATAAAAAATAAATTTACAAGTGTGGTTTTGACATTCGAAATCTGATGGAATTTAAATGTCAGTGTTGTTGTAATTTTGACAGTTAGCGTTACTATGGTCGAAGAAAGTTTAATATTGCTATTTTTAAATGAATTTTTTAATTAAATCGCTATCAATTATTTAGCTATATTACATTATATTATAATAATTTTTATTATTTATTGAGGTGTTAAGAAATTCAATATATTTCATGATTTTTAAAGGAAAAAGGAGGCTTCAATTGTAACTATCAAAGCTTCCGAAATTATATTTGTTTAAATTTTATGGAAGCAAACACGATTCTTTAGTGTAAAATTGGGGTGAGCCACGCCCAGCCAGAGCTTAGAACTACGAGAACTCAGTAAATCTATATAAAAAAATCCTAAATGCATTATTTAAAGAGTATACATGAAATCACTTTATCTAAAACTTTACTTTTATCCCAAACCTACATGATGATTCCGATGTTAGGATATCAACCTCAATACATTTCCTTTATGGTTTTTGGAATGTTGTGGGTTTCCTTGACGATGTGATGTTGCGAAGTCAGGACTGGTACACTTTACATAAAAATTTATTAAATATTTTCGTTATTGACGTTACACCAAGTTATTACGATGATTGCCTTATCAATGCATTACTTAAGCGCATGTCTTTGAATTGAACATGCGCCCTGGATGACTGCTCTGTACTAAGAAGGTGTTTTCATTACTTCACAATAATAATACCTCGATTAATATATTAAACAAGTATTTGAAAAAAGAATAGGCATTAAATCTGCCTGTTACTTACTCGGTACTCACATGTTGTATTGGGTTAAGTTTATTTTATTATTTGCTCCTGTTTGTGAACGAGATTAGGTTATACGTTGAATGTGTGAATAAAATATAGTACATAGCCGTGCGGGTGTATTCTAGATACAACAAATATTTGCTGGAACATGTTATAAGGTACTTATACTGTTTCAGTAGTTACAAATATTAATCTGTGCTTCTTGGAATGTTGTACTACACCTATATTTATAAATAATTATAATTTTGTGATAGAACAAACTCAGCATTACATGTAATTTAAATTATATTTTATTCACAGCACTAATTAGAAGCTTATGAAAGAAAAATCGGAAGATGCGGCTATCTGAATTACAAAGACCATTGACCAAAACCAGGAGAGAGAGAATTGTAAGTATCCTCTTATAAAAGTATATTCATATATACATAAGACATCAGGGTTACAAGAAAAATAAACATAGACTTTAAATGTACTGCAATCGATTTAATGGTTGGAAATCTATAATCCAGAGACAACATTTACATAAAGAAAGAGAAAGAAGCTTGTTCAAATTGGAAGGCATTTACCTTCCCAATATAGTAGCTGTGTATACAATGATGCAAGAAATCAGTTAATGAAATTAATCTTATCGTAATCTACAAAAATAAGAAACCTTAATTTCGTGCCCTTGTTTTTCAAATAGAACTGATCTATATTTTCCGTATCTGCCTACCTAGTTGTTAACAGTCCTTTATCTATTTCCAGTGGCGTTGGCGCTGTCAATGGAGTATCGTAACACTCGTGGCTGTGACACTGGTCGTGTACAACGCTGTCGCTAACCTATGGTTGCTGACTCCTGCGCCGTGCTCGCAGCGCAGCACGCCGCAACCGGAGCTGCCGACCTGCGAGCCCTGCATAGACACAGCTCCTCTCTCGATAGAAGAGGACCCCATCTCTAACCTGGACCTGCGTCTCGGGAGATGGGACGGCTCCAGGTCTTACCGGATGTTTGATTACGCTGCTGTCGGGGATATGTACGCGGACGCTTCCTCCAACCACAGAGTGTGTCTCGCGACTCAGAGTTCGATCGAACGTTTGCATGAATTGTTGGGTATAGCAGCTCACTGGTCCGGACCCATCTCAGTCGCGGTGTTCGTAGCCGGTGACGAGTTGAGGTTGTTGCGGGCCTTCGAAATGTGGTTGTTCAGATGTCAGCCGGATGTGTACGCGCGGTTGGCACTACACGTCGCGATGCCGGCAGAGAGACCGGGAGTGCAGTCAAATGTGCCGAATTGGGCGAGGAACTGCAACGTCGCTCCTTTATCAACCGAAGAAAGGAAGTCGGACACAGTGGCGTGGAGAGCGCGACACCCGTATCCTCAGAATCATTTACGTAACCTAGCCAGAAAAAACTGCCATACTCCCTACGTCTTCCTGGTTGACGTAGACATAGTGCCTTCTAGAGGAATGGCGGAGGCGCTGGACAGTTTTCTGTCAAGTGTTCCAAAGTGTCAAATGTGCGCATACGTGGTGCCAACCTACGAACTAGATAAGAGAGTTGCCAACTTTCCAACAAATAAATCAGAACTGTTAAGACTTTCAAGAAATAAATTAGCAATACCATTCCATAGGAAGGTGTTCATATATAATCAGTACGCTTCAAACTTTTCCAGGTGATGTAAAATACACAACTACTTTTAATTATATTATATTAGTAAAGTTAACACTGGAATCTCAAGAGGTGGGAGAAGACTTGGAAAAAGTTATTTGAATATTTTCGCTTCATATTTAGGAAATTTGATCTTTACTGATTTAACATATCTTTGGTTTTTATATTTTAATATATTCAAAGGAAGAAGATAATGACAATAAATAACTTAAGAGTAAACACATTGCATAAGAAAATCACGTCTTTATTATTGACATAGTTTCTCATAAAACGCTGCAATATAGAACCGATGGTATCAAATTTTTTCAATGTTTTTGGTTTCTACGAGTTGATCAGTTCAGTAATATAAGGATTTAAATGTTTCTTTAGCAAATGTGAAAGTTTTTACTAGTTGTTGCAGAAGAAGCAGTTCTCAGTCTTTTAGTTGGAGTTAAACATTACAATAAAGAGTCACAGCTTTTAATGTGATATGAATAACTTTGTTTCACTTGATTTTTTATTTCTATTTTTAGTTTTCCTTTTCTGTGATTTCAATTTATTGTAACGGTTGTAGTAAAATATATTGTTGATTAGTTCCTGATAGTATGTCAAACGGAAGCCCTACCACTTATTTGTTAAAGTAAACCTGGAAACTGTTTGTAACTATTTTTTGATGTGAACTGCTGTTAAGATCATGACTTGCGAATATTTGATCAATGAATTATTTCTTGGTAGGTCACGTTGGTTGCCAATAAGAAGCGACTATAATATGTGATGTGACTTAACATCTTAAAACAAGTTTTGACAGGAAAACATAGGAGAAGCTTTAATATTTTGTCAGTAATGAGGTACTATAATAGTTGTCTTACGTAAGTAATTTTTAACCCTTAGATGGGAGTCTTCGGGCGGGAACGAAAGCCTCTCAACTCATATCAGTCACACAGTGACTAACTTCGAGTTGCTTTACGAGCCGTTTTACGTGGCCCCGGACACCGTGCCCGCTCATGATGAGAGGTTCCTAGGGTACGGTTTCACCAGAAACACTCAGGTAGGTACATAACACATGGTCCGTGGTCCATAACAGACAAAACAACCAACAAAACCAGGGCCTAAGTGGCCAAAATATTATTTATATTTTTATCTCACTTTAAACGTATGAAATGCGCTTGATTCTAATGTGTATATATTTACACATGTTCTTTCACTCAAAAACTCTTTATAAAAGACGCTGATCGCACTGAATAAAACTATTACAATGTGAAAAAAAAAATATTTTGGCGGATCCCATAACTTCGTATTTCTTTTATATTAAAACTCAGTGGAAGGCTATTTGTAGGGCTTCTATCGGTTTACTTACCACTGATCAAAAAAGTCATGACATCAACAGTTCCGTTATGTGCACTAGTGAAGAAATATTGACGATGAGATTAAACAGATACCTTAAGAATTGGAGCAAATTCAGATTACATCCAACAAATGTAAACCCTTATCCCGGCCTGGCATCCATAATAAGCTGCTCAACGTTCGTAGCATGCCCACACCAAAGGTCGCTCGACTCAGCTCATCCCCATCTCTCTTAAGATTTTATGACTCTCTGCTTGAGACCGAGAATAAGCTCAATTCTCACTGCTTCTTTGGTGTTCCGTTTTACATCTATCGTCTCGTCCCAGACTTGGCCGTTATGGTGCTGGTAAAACTCTGGAGGTCATTAGAGCACTTAACTCGCCCAATCACAACAAGGCGACGATTGCAGAGGGTTACCAAAGACTAGCCGCATTTGCCTTTTGTGGCGAAGAAGCAAATTGTATTTCCTTGCCTTGCATACCCATGTTAGACTTTTGATAGATTGAATAGAAGTGATATTTTTTTGCACATAATTCTTGGTAGCAGGTTTGCTTATCTACTGGAGATTCGTCGAGCTGCCGCGCAGCTATAAGCTGCAACAAGCTATACGTAATGTGATACGCCAGGTCATGAAATAATTTGTAACAAACTTTGGGCGTATCTTTTTTCGGTTAAAAGCTAGAAGCCACAAATCTGTTGTCGTATTTTCCGAAAAAGAGTCTTAACCAAGCTATCAATTCCTGAAAAATGGCGTTAAAGAACCATTGTCTCGCTCTTAAACATTTATGGCGTACAATAACTCTCTGCTGATCATACCCCGTAGAGCTTTCTGGTCTCTAGCCAAAGCGGCCGAGACAATTTTATTTAAGTTTTACTACTTTCTCCGACTAAACACTGTTCGCTTCTCTTTTCGCTAAATAATCATGTCTTGACAATAGCAATTGCATACTCGCTCGCTTACCTGGCTGCGGTTCTTTTATGATGAGATCCGCAGGGTAACCAACAGGCACTGAAAACTTTGCCTAGTCTTGAAAATGACGTTTCAGCCATAGTGCTATGAACATGTGCACCCGAGTTATCTTCCGTTTTGATACGATTGTACCGCCTCAATTTACTGTCTGTCTTAGACGCTAAATCTTGGAACTTTGCCAAATAAAGGAAGTTGAGCAGATCCTGCTAATTATCGATTTCAATTCTGCATAAATTGTAATATTATAGAACATATATTGACCGAAAGAATCAAGGCATTCCTTGAAAACAGTGATCTTTAAATGAACGATAAGGCTCGATGTCAATTTTGTGTCATAACGCAAACGAAGCCCAAGCGGGTCTTTTTATCGTCATTTCGTTCACCTTGACTCCGACTTTTCAGAACATATACTTGGAATTTACGAATGTTTTTAGTTATTAGAAAAATTAGTTATTATTTACAAAAGCAGTAAGATTTTTTCAAAAGAATTTTATTTAATTCTTTAAAATAATTGTGACGTACTCATATAGACTCATACACTTACATACCTACATGTGAATATATTTACGTGCGTGAATATTATATATGTGTATATCGTTTTGGTTGTGCTGTTAAATCTATATCTACATATCTTTTTCTATATAATTTATAAATATGTAAATTAATTGTGTACGAACGGCGACGTATGCGACTACTTCTGCTTATTCAAGCTTATATTAAGAATGTAACAACTTGCGGTGAGACTCAGCTCTGGATTCAGCAGAGTGCGGGCCTACAACATACTTTTTAAAGGCCTTGAATCTGCTGCTAATATATTAATATAAGTGACTTCTAATCATGCGTATAGTTATACTCTCAAAAATAAGCGTCCTTAAAGATGAAAGGCCTTTGTTTTGGGACGCGCAGCAAATGATAATTTTACTAAATGGTTAACCAGGGATTAGCGGTTTTGACAGTTGATGATCTGATGATCTTTTCATCATCACAAACTTCCACATAACATTCTGGTAATATCACATAATTGCTATTTCCCTTATTTTTATATTGATTAGTAACCAAAGTAAACCTTTAATTTCTGGTTATTTTAATTAAACTCCGTCTGTCGATCAATTTTGAAACATATGTTTTTAAAACGAGAATATTCTCAATGCTACGAAAAGCAATATTATGTTTAAACTAAATAAATTTAATATAGATTATGCACCGATGTATGTATCGTACTGGCGATCTGCCAGGTACAGTAGACCACATATGTTGTGATATATAACATCATGTCTCTTATTAAAACGCTGTCGGTTATGTTAATTCTCTGATACAACTTGTGTAGACTACGCATGCAGCCTCATTTCGGTTTTGGTTTTAAGTAAAATAAAAAGTTCTCATTCCTTGCAATAATTTCGAAGTCACTATACGTTACAAACGATACGATAGTTTGTGTTAAAATAATATGATTTTACATTAAACGCTAAAGTCAATGTTTATTTTATCAAAGCCCATTTCTTTAATCTTTTTTTACACACTGGGTCATCCGGCCGGAAGATAAAAATAAGCAACCCAAATAATGAATGTTAACTGTCTTATGTTTGGAACAACACGTTCTAAAATAAATCGACACATCTTCTGCACTGTGACAAATATTTTCTTCCAATGTAAACATTTTTACATTTCAGTGACATTAACAGTCTATAGATAAATATAATTTCATAATAAACCAATAAAAGAATTAGTAATAACATTCCAATGAATAGATATAAATAATAAAATAATATTGAACAAAAACATTTGTTTCAGATATTAAATATTTTGTATTTAAAATAGCTTGTGTGAATAAAACGTACTAAAAAACGTGAACATCAATTCTTGCGTCGCAATGGGCTATGATGCTGGATTTATGCTCCCAATAACAAGAGCTCGCAAGAACTATGACCGACTTCATCTCACTTACAGCTTCCTTTGACTATTCTACTCACGATGTCACGTTGTTGTAAAGTTTTTTATAATACAATTCAACATTTTATTAGCCTGTTTAAACTTATTTTTTATAAAATGTTCTACAAATTAAAAATAAAAGATCGTCATAGTTGATCGTAAAATGTAATTAGTTTCGTTTAAACATAAGTGTTTCGTATTAATTCATGGTTTAAAAGATAAACTTTAACATTTTATTTTAAAAGGATCAGGTATTTTATTCCTGTCATGTTAAATTCGTTCGTTGGATTTTTTATTAAATATTCGGAATATTTTTCGAATAAAAAATATTGTGAGTTAAGTTTCAAAGCGACATTAAAGTTGAATTTACAATCCGCAGTCGGATGTATGTGGCAAAGAGATATTGGAAGGCTATCTCGTCCGTAAATAAACTTTTGAACAAATACAGCGCGTAATTGGTCACGACAAAATTTATAGATGGCGCCACTATATTGAAACACGTTCTGATTCATGAGTTACGTTCGGTAACGAGCCGTTTCATTACGCGCATAAATTTCACAAAAAATACAGCTGTGATATTCTCTTCGTACTATTTTACAAAATCCGCTCGAGTTATGTTAAAGATGATTAAAGTTATAGTTATATTCAAAATAATGTAATACATAATTAATAAGTGTAATCATCTAAAAGATTAGGAAAATAAAGACAATCGGAAATAAATCAATTATTTGAAATCAATATTTGCATGTTATAATGAATCAAAACTTAAAAGTATTTTATAGAATTGACGTTAGACAATAGACTGAAAAAAATAAATAAAAATAAACTATGAATGTATTTAGTCCGCTTACCACAAGTGTGTATAGTCACGCTACAACGAAGCGTTAGCCCATTTATTACCAAGTAAACCATAATACGAGTAAGTGGTTTAAGGAATGGAAATACTTCAGACGAATCGTATGTAGCGTGGCGATGCGAAATCTAGGTAATTGTACACTATCCTTAATACTTTTAAGCGACATTCCGTAATGCCAGCAATAAAGCCGCATACACATCGTAGGGAGGTTGGGCTTATGTGGCGAGGAGCCAAACTGGCGAGGTGTTACTATGAACTATATGCGTGTGTCTCTTTGATTGATACTATTGTTGACTTGGTGTGAAGACTCCATTTACTGTTATGACATACACTAACACACTACTCGGAGCACGTGCACTAAATAGGAATAATCACTAATAATCATAGCTGATTAGAAAGCTGATGATTACGTTGGCATTGTTTATTTTTGCCCAAAAAATAAAAACAATTATTAAATTGCAGCAATGTTTCGTTCAATGGAATGCCATTATTCGTTTTAATCCTACATTCTGGCACTGCAGCTTGTGTAACTGCTACCGCTTAGAACATTTGGCATGCGGTTAGCTGGCTGGGAGGAGCACATCATATAACACGCGCACGGGATGTCTTCATGTAATAAATATGTTTAGTAAAGTAAACAATACAAGCATCATTAACACTAACAACACTTTGTATGTCATTATTCAAAATAAATACATTTTTCTCATAATATATACACTTCGAAAGAAAACTTCAACATAAATAAAGTACGTTTTAGTATCTACAATTGTCGAAAGATATCTGAGAGGAATAAACATCACATCTATAAACCAAAGCGAATAACGTAAAGAAAATAAGACTACCTTCAATAATTTTGGAAATTACTTTGGAAGTTAACTGTATAAATGACCTTCAAATTAGTTAAGACGAAATAGTTATAAATAATAGATTGTTCCCTGCTTGAACGTCATGTTAATTTCCTTCATAATCGTACTATTTAATTATATCAAACATAGTTGAGAGAACTTAGCTTCATATTAGCTTACATATGATTGTATTCCCGTTTGTCCACAAATAGTCGTGCGAAAGCTGTAATTCTATCCCCCACGTTATCGTGGGCCATCGTCGGCCAAGGCCCGCTTTCCGCCGCCGGAATTCGTCCACATCGCTCCACAATATTGACTTTGGAAATTGTTTGCGTTGTTTGAATAACATTTTGTTTAATAAAACACTCTCGGTCCGTTACACTTTTAAAAAATGATTTCATAATTAAATACTTGGGATAAGTGGAGCGACTGAAATTGTATGGGTTTTTTAGGGATCCGAAAAAATACACGAGCGGTTATGAACATAAAAGTAATGCTAACATTTTGTTATTTAATAGCAGAGGCGTGCAAAAAGACGTGCCGTAGGATAGGCGGGATGTATGACGATATTTAATTTATCAAAATTCATCACCAGCACACATAATGTAACAGTTCTGTACTCACAAGTATAATTTACATATTTTTCTGAACTACTGATCTATAACGTTTCTGTTTATTTCCGATAGATGGCACTTTTAACAAAACATGAACCGAATGTAATTATAAATTTCTGTAAACACTT
>DVQP01003941.1:0-10177 GCA_018231745.1 Danaus eresimus
TATATATATATTTGTTATTGCGTCATCTTTTATATTTGATATAACTGAAAGTCATTAAAACTATATGTAATTCTAATCGCTCCAGTGGGTGACTTGTATCACCTTTAAATGACGTCATATTCAAAAGCTTTGCACTTAGTCACGACCTCTTGGCTACGGATTGACATCGTTTGTATTAGCCTTATATACCTATTGGGGGTTGTCATGTTTAAGGCCTCGCTTTTGTCGCTTATACCTTTAAATCAAGTTAATATAATTTTGTATAGACGCCCTTAATTTTTTTAAGAAATGTTTGTACGATAATGTTCAAATAGAAAAACCTCATTATATATATAGCATTTTTATTTTTTTTATATTAGCAGAAACACTGATAGAGGCTATATATTCCAAAACATTGCTTGTATGTATTTACACAGAAAATTAAATACATCTTTTCCACGTACTTAAACGATGTCGTAATTTTTTTATATATGTCTATAATATAATAAATGGGTTTAAAGCTTTTACACATTCTGCGATTATTTGATTGGCTACTTAAGGGGAACTATGATTCCTTTGTTAACATATCAGACCATCGATTGAAATTATCTCCGGATAACAATAGGGAAATAATTAAATTCTCAAACTTCATTGCAATAGTTATTCATTGTAAACAAAATTGTTAAAAATAAAATGATTCACGTACAAGGAAGTAAAATCCGATCAAACGCTTATTTATCGACGATAAAAATGAAACGTTAATTAAATATATTTTTAGATACTAAATAATATTTGGGAAGAGAATGCTTAACGGTGCGCGACCAGTTTGTGAGATATAATATTTATAATAAAGTAAGATATAATAAGCATTTTAATGAACAGCTTGTTGATATTGAATCCTAATTTATTGTAATTTAATATCTCAAGCTTTTTATGTCGTTTCGTTTGGTTTAGCCTTTTTTTTTGTTATCGGTCCTACCACAGAATTTTTAAAAATCGAACCTAATTGAACGCGAATGTAGTAAATGCACTCGCTAGTGTATTTATAATGAGCGTGTCGTGTGCGAGAGAGACGGTTGCAGATGCTGTCTCTCTCGCACACCATGATGTCATGGTATATTTTTAAGACGCTCGCCGGCCTGGGTCATACAAGTTTTTAGCATTTAGTATGGACATCTTGACCATCGTTGGTATTGGTTTTTTTGATGGCTCTAATTAGGGTGGGAACCAATTCTGGAATCTAGAATATTATTGAAATGTCTGTGTCGTTAATAAGAAATGTTTATTTTGCTAGTAAATAATGATTCCGTTTTAATATTGGGAATTAATTGAGTATCGTTATTCCTTTAGTTTTTTTTTTTTATAAAAGTGTTAAAATAACGCACGACATTAACACACGCCTTTGAACTGTTTTATGATATCATATGTATATATTTTTTGTATATAAATATTCATGCATTACATCACCGTCGTAACATTTATTCTAAATACATTTCATTATGATAATAAACTTTTAGAAAAATATTGTATATGTATTTATTTTATTTTTATTTATTACTTGACTAACGGATTTATGACCTTTGCCTTTTTTTAAACAATCCTTTACACATTTGTGATAATAAAAGCCGAGGCTTTTAAATCTAACTATAATCTAATTGTATATATGACATTACGTTAAAAAGGCTGTGTGATTAAAACCTTAGCCAACATTCATTGACCAAGTTGTCGAAAAAAAAAACATTTTGCAGCTAAAATAGTATTTTAGTTATTATGAATTAATTACTTTAAAACATATAACATTATTTTTATTATTTGCCCTATAGTATTATTAGATGTACCGATAAGGGACACGAACCGTATGTTTAATGTATTCTGATTGAATTACTACCAAACTGACCTCATCACTCATTTTTGCGTTGTTTAATAACCAATGAACAATCAACTGTCTATTCTCTTTGTTCTGTCTCTTTGAAGTTATAAAACTATTTGGAAATATTTAACATTAGTACCAGAAAAATATTTAATATATATATTTTTTCATATTTATAAATGTTCTAACGAATAACGACATATTACTTTCAGCTAATAAATTATGTATGAAACAATTTTATCACTAAGCTTATCTAATAACAGAAATTTTTTATCATTAAATTCACCGTCGAATTGTCTTTAATCAATTAGTTATCTTGTTGAGTATTTTTTTTGCAATGCAAACATATTGACAAAATTGAACCTCAAACAAATATTATTATAGCAGCGCGTTTATTTAGAATAGAATTCGTTCGTACTACATTGAGGATTGTTGTAATTTTAAAGATAACTTTGAACGTGTAAGCATATTCAAATATATTTTAACCCGCAGAGGTCGTGATATAATTGTCAAAAGTACGGAACCAATGTCTTTATATGGATGTGAATAACAAATACACATGTTATCGGTCAGGTCAGGATCGCGCCCCAGCGACCGTTACGACATCACGTCATCCATCAATCGAATACTCTAAGATTTTATTATAAGCAGTTAGTTATTCCTTTACACTTGATACAATTGAACTGTTCATATAATATTGTAATGTATGCATTCAAGTTTTTCACTGTAATCATGTGCTGTGAATTTGCATCCGCTTTTATTTTCCCCATCATCACTAAATGCGACTGCGATCTCCTGGCTTCGTTTATCGAATGCTCTTCGTAAGTTATATTTTTGTTCGGGGACTTTTTGGGCATTTCATTGAGGTCGAATGATATTTTTCATATGCACTGGATGTTCGCCAGACCGGATATTTTACGGATACAGTCATTATATATATATTTTATACTAAATTAATGAAGATAATTGGTGATGAATTAAATTGCAAACATTTTTTTATTACATTCAGAAAGGTATGATAACAGCAAGAAGCGTCCTTGTACGAAACGACTTAACAGATGTTTTGTTATCGTAAATAATTGATTTAGGTAATATGATGTTTTGTATCGACGTGGCTTTAATGGTCTTGTAATTTTTGATGTTGGTCGATTAAATAAATAATTTTAACTCTCGAGTTTGTTGAGAACTCGGTTTTTTAATAGATCTAGTATGTCCAGCAGCATTCTGCATTCACATTACCTACCTACGAGCGTTTCTCGTTACTTATTCAATAACCTACTATCATATTATAATATGTGAACATTTATGAATGGTAAACTGTTGACGCTACGTACTGTGACAATAAAAACTGGGAGTAACCGTAATAATCTTGTATATTGTACTTACTTTCACGTGGGATCTGTTAGTGTAACCGGAACCTTGGTATTCGTTGTTGTCTTTATATCACTTGGCGATCTAAACAAATCGTGTCCTATAAAATGCAATAAGTTTTATTATTATAGTAAATTTTATTTTTATAACAAAAGTATTTAAGTCATTATATTTTACATTTGTCGTTCTTGATTCGTCGACAGGTTACGTGGCATATTTTTGCTTAATTGTTACTATAAAGTAATAAAAATTAAGAGTAATAAGGTGCTTAAAATATTTTGTTTAGAGACAGCTTGTTTCATTATAATCCAGCTTGATCCAAAGTCTGGGAAGCTATACGATGATAAATAGCTTCCCAGTAATTCGACCCCGTATTTCGCTCCCTTTAAGAAACTTGACCACGGAATTTGTTTTGTCTACGAATAGTAAAGGTAGCAGGCCGTGCCCACGACGTTTGAAGTGTGGGATCGAGAGCTTCGAAATGGACTTGTTCACATCATAGTTAGCTTAGACCGTTCGATGAGGAGTGAAGTGCCCATATAATATAAGTCAGATCAGTGGACAGATGTAAAGGACTTTTATATGTTAAGATGGCTCAATATAATATGTACGGTCGCGTTTTTGGAAGGTCAGTTAATGATGAAAGCCCGTTTTAATTTGAATAAATTAAGCTCGAACAAAACTATTTTGTTGTAACGCTGTCGTTTAAGTTTATTTCATGCTATTTATGTAAAGTTAGGTACATATTAAGTGTGAATCTGTCTCGACAAATAACAATGTCCGACGTAATTCAGAGTGCAAATCAAAGCAATCAACTTGAGGAATATCTTTAATTGGACATGTGCATGGCAAATTGATCTTTGCAACAATACAAATAGAATATATTTCCGTAGGGAGGTGGCGCACGCTTGGGAGTGCCGCATCGGCCCGCCCGACCATCCGGCGCCCGCCCACCGTGTGCAGAGCCTCTTCAACGATATCGAATTGTATCCAACTAAAACACAGGGTGAGTTACATTAATTATTTAACAGAGGTCAACTATGTTTGGTTTGATTCAGCAGATATTTGTGTCGGCTTACAACACTGCAGACTACAGTCACTATTCTTTTATGATTACCACATTATGTGTGTAAACCATACTTTGATACATAAATATAACTGAGTTTACCATGAAATCTAAGGCTTTTTAAATATTTTGCATCTTCAACTGTCTTTATAATTTTGTTAATTAGCAACTAATGATCCTGGCTATTTCGAATGTCTACAGATAATCAATAGCTTATAGTTTATCGAGCGGTGACGTCAGCGATAACGTAAAAAGTTATTATTAGAGTGATCCCTCCAATGTGAACGTTATTCGGCGTCGTACTCAAACAATTATTAAAACCTGAGCAGACTGTTCGAAACTATTTCATCACATCTGTAAAATATGAATGATGTCACAATAGACGATAATGAATCACTACAACTTGGAATGTAATTGGAAATTATAAATTAATTTTATATTCCTATTGAAAATAATTCGTTTTCTTAGTCGATACAAATTTCCAAAGTATTTAGTTATATCCGTTATTGTGTTAGTTATCGCTTGGGTGTTTAATGTTGCTCCTTTAACAACATTTTATAGATTTAATATTTTTACGAAATTCCAGTCAGTGTTTCAAACAAAATAATTATTTGTTGTCTATTAGTTTGCAGCACAGTTTTCTACTCCCATACCATTATCTAGTTGTTGTATCATAAAATGCCTTTGCGAATTTAATATTGTATAAACAAGGTTTTTATTGATTGCTTAACATTAAAAATATATATTGACTCCTAAAAGTACATATATTTTTGATAAATTAATGTCTTAGAAGATACATATGGAACTTTCTTCTTTAAAAATATATACATATTCTCTCTATTTACAACCTGCGGTGTAATGTTAGTTTGTTGTATCATTCACATGTAAGTCATTTGTTACTTAATACATTTCTATGAAACGATTTTACATTGAACAAAACAAACAAGAAAGACTACAAGTCTTTGGTTTCAGTGTCGGAAAATGTTATTGAAAAGGTTTATAACGTAAAGATTTAACAAATTTTTTGTGTAATAGGAACTTACATATTTGGACTAAACACATCGATACGTTAATTTGTTTTTATTTCCATTGCTCTTTCCACAAAGTTACTGTGGTTGAGTCACTTTAAAGGTTTTGTGCTAACGACTACACGAGATTAATTATGCTTTTATGTGAAATTTCCTTCAAAAAAGAGATCAATTAATTAATTAAATGTATTGTAATATTTTACTTAGTCAAAAGTGCAGATCTGTTTAATAGTAAGTCTTTGATATATACACACACATACATACACATGCATAAATATATTGTTTCTAAATTATTATTATTTAGTTTATCTTATATATCTCCCTAACAATGGGGCAAATATTCCAATGACACAGTTTAGTGACCAAGTCTTTCTGAGGTGTGAAAAAGACGGTTAATATTATTATTATAATTAATATTATTAAGTAATATAAAATTTAAAAAATAAAAGATTCAATCGGCCTTGTACACTTCGATATAATCTTAAGTAATTTATATGAAGCCTTAACACAATTTTGTATATCACACCGAAATGTTTAATTGCATTATAAGTCAATACAAGAACCTTTTAAGAAAAATCCCAAACATTAAAATTGATTGTTCTTAAAATATTGTTGATGGATTTTCTGTAACGAAACAAATGAATTTTACTTATCACTAAAAATAACGTGTTATTTGTTTATAGGTGAGGAATTCTCGGGATAGTATATATTAAAACAATTGTATAATGTATAATCAACATTATACTATTAGTATAGGAACGTGAAGCTTGCTGGCATTTGGGAGTAGGTAGATGTTGGTGATGGGAACCGTATTGTTATCTCGTAATTGCGAGTGTTATCGATCAGGTTTTGTTTAACTGATTACGTCCGAACACATCAGGTGTTCAAACATTAAAGCTTTTTATTAAAATGAATGATATTTTCTAAGTTTATTTATTGTAAGAATTACAAAGAAATATTAACCGATCGTGATTTTAAGCCATCAGAATATTTAAGATCATAATCAACAAAAGGACATGTTTAAGTTGGGGACAGTTAATGATTTAGTCAAACTATAAAACTGATTCAATGTACACTGGTCTTAACAACAGCGACTTCAATACTTACCGCGATGAATGTTCCACAGCCAGAGCCAATCATCTTAATTACCAACGATTCTATCATATTAGTTTAGTAGTAGATTATTAGAAGACAATTTGAAATGTTCGGTTACTCATCATTCTAGATCCTTCTATGGCTAACAATAATTACGAATTAATAACACAGACGATGCCACGATATCAGATAAAGAACACGAGTCATAGCTGAATCGGCGTGTTTTGATTTTTAATGTTTAAACGAATTTTTTTTAACCATTTTTGCATTTTTAATTTTGCTTTTCTCATATAATGGTAATTTAAACTTTATATTCCATTCAAGAGTTTCAAATGTTGACATTCTTAATTTTATTACATGCAAAAACATGGGACATGTGAAGGCGTAGAAATAAAATCTATAGGCATTGTCGTTGTTTACATTGATTAAGCATACACCTACTAAGAATTTAGAATATACAAAGCCGTTACTTACACACCCATATGTATTATTTATATTGTAAAACATAAAATTGTATTCAGTGAAATAATGTGCAAAAATTTTTTTTTTTGATCAGTACACACAGTTTGTTGGCTGAATTTTCTTTTTATATCGCATACAAAGCTTTGATTTTTAAGACCCATATGACTATCGTACCTTTAAATCTGGATATACAAGAATGTGTTCATATATAATATGACATTACTGTTTCATACAATAAATTAAGACAATATTGACACTAACTCATTAATCACTCGATTTTCTTCAACCAAACTAAAGAGCGCTAGTTACAATATCTTGAATCGTTTCTTAGCATTACATTTAAACAGAACCACGTGGTTAATTCATAAAACTAGTAAATGATTCAATGATTAATAAAATGGATTTCTCGAAAGAAGTCTCACAGAAGACTGCTGTTTGATGGTTGATTTGATATATGGCAG
This sequence comes from Danaus eresimus, assembly GCA_018231745.1. NCBI lineage: Eukaryota > Metazoa > Arthropoda > Insecta > Lepidoptera > Nymphalidae > Danaus > Danaus eresimus. The sequence continues at coordinate 7,333 of DVQP01003941.1, forward strand.
AAAATATGTAGTGATGAGTGACACAAAGAGATTTCCTTCCGCAGCTTCTATCGAGTGGACGTCACGGTTAAATTAAAATCATTGTGGATCATAGATTTTAACATCTTGCCTTAACGATTAAAATAAAAGTGCGGCAAATTGATCTAAGTTTATATTTTTAGAGTCAAACAAAAAACAACCAAAACCATGCGAAGTCACAGTGGAACATTTTATTAAAGCCCTGACACGACATCACTTAAAATTAAATTACAATTGTATTGTATAATACTACATATACATTGAACTTTCAAAACATTTGTTTAAATAATATTATGTAAAGAATCGAAATTTAACACAAACTTATACACAGGCCAGGCGTTACCAATACTGGTATCGTATAAAAACTAGTCTATTATGTTCATTTCAATAATGATATCACCTTTAGCGAGGTCGTGTGGCCCTTAGCGAGAAAAAAACCTTCAAGAATAATAAATATCTACCGTTATCACAAATTGTCTACTACGAGTCATAGCATTCTAATCATTTGTAGGACAAAACTATTAAAGATATAGATTAACGAACCCGCCATACAACTGTTACAAAAAGGCGTATAAGTGAGCTATTATATTTGTATGGTGACTAAGATACCTACCAGGAAGATTAAATACATCAATCACTCGTACAGTAATCATGACGGTCGAGAAGATTCCGCCTCCGTGGTTACTTTGATGTTTACTATATCAATATTTTAATTAATTAATGCATTTTCATATAACGCGATCTTCATATATATATATATATATACAAACTTTTTACAGTCTTTATCAGTAATGCCACAATCATAAAACAAACTGACATCTACGACGCTTCCATGTGATTTGATTGCATCGTCGGACGATACGCGTGTCGTTTAAAACAATTTACGGGTTCGCGGTGTCAGGTTGTGCTCTATGGTAATTTTATGAATCATAAAATTTAAACCGCTCCCTATACTACATAACAATAGTGTTTCACTTTTATTATATCTTATGACATATGGGACCGGTTCTGTATTATCATTCCACAGTTATAACTACAAAAGTTGTAAAGTGCTGAATAAGTTTATTTATAATTTATTTATAATTTATCTTGTATGTACTCTTACAAGATATAACGTATTGAACCTATATTCGTATAGAGATTTATTAAAACTATATCAATGCATAAATTAAGATACAAGAAAATAAAATCAAAACGTGAATGAATCAGACTACGCTATATCTTATCTCGTATATAAATATATAACAAACAGAGGTATTTACTCATTAGTTGTAATTCTTTGGAGCCTCATCAAACGGTTATGTTAGAACCAGGTGTACCTCCATATGACCTCATCTATTGCTCACCGAAATGATGTCTACTTGTTCATAAGTGGAACGACCGTAAGTGGTGAGCTGTCATTATTACCCTTCAATACATGAACATGTCCAGAAGTATATACTTTTTTTTGTCCGTTCTATTCGAGCGCCGATTATTTGTTTTCAGCTTATTAATAGCTAATGTGAGTTTTTTTTTTTTACATTTTTTTAAAGTTTGATACTAGTACGTAACAACTTTATAATTGCTGCATACGATTGTTATATTTTCGATATTATTAGCGATTAGTTAACTGCAAAATAACAATTATATTTAAAACTATTTTTTTAGTTTCTTTAGTGGTTATGTTTGTAACGTTGCTAACAATCTGTCACTGATAAAGTTGTTTATTTTTATATTACAGGAAATAATAAATCTAATTACTGAGAATAAACGTCAAGAGGTCAACTTCCGTTGGTTTGATAATTTTTTATTTTTACAACTATAACATTGTTTTCAAATTAGTTGTATGTTTTTGATAACATTTTTATATTGTCCTCAAACTTTTTTGTAATATATATGAGATTTTATATGTAATCATACTTATTGTTACGTATATAAAAATAATAGAAGCAAACGATGTTCTCTTTATATTTTTGATAAATTTATAAAAAATAATAAAAATAGTAAATATGTATACTAACTAAAAAAACATGAAAAATAAGAAACGAAGATATACTTTAAGATTACACCAAATCACCAAATCAAGTCACTATGGTTTCATTGAACATACTTACATACATACACATACGAGCATAAGAACAACATAGCTACATACGGTAAAGACTAAAGTGTTAGCTTAACTTTTTGTAATGAAAAATAGTATTATATATAAGCAATTCTGATTTAAAATAATTTTAAAAGTCCGTGAACGTTTCAGAGAGCGATGAAATATGTCGTCAAGGCAAATATGGCTTTTAGGCCACGACAAAAACCTTAAAAAGATCTTATAAGAGACAGAGAAACAACTAAAGAAATCCGATTTTCGCTAGTCAATTTAATTAAAACTATTATATTTTTGTTGCTGAAAGTAACCGAAACGTCGGGATTATGTAGTTTTAAAGTAATAAAATATCGCGTAGTAAATGCGAAAATATATTAGTTTAAGACAAACAACTACATCTTAACATTTAAATAATAAAAAATATAACGCCTTTATTATATATCGGTTTAAACATAATTTGTCAAATAATTTAACCGAAAATACAACTGAATAAATAACTATTGCCTCAATCTTTCATCAATGTTCTTAACCTAAATTATAGTTATAATATCTTTTAATACGTTTATATTATCCTTAGAATGGGGAAAAAATGTCAACAACACATTATCTAGTAAATAATTTATAATGGGAAGTGAATGATTGATACTGTATAATAAAATGTATTAAATAAATAATAATATTAATTACATATAATAGAGCACAGTTTAGTCGAGCATACGGATATAGTGATGACAGCATTATATATAA
>DVQP01003942.1:0-10177 GCA_018231745.1 Danaus eresimus
TATATATATATATATATCATTTCATCTGCACTCTTTGCTCTATTAAAACAAAAATATCGAACTTAACAATACTGTTTTAGAACAAAATGTTTGTGTAATATGACAAATGTATTTGAACTTATATCATTGAGAAACAGAAAAAAATATGAACTGGTCGTAACAAAGCAGCTCTGAAGATTAACTATTATGAATGCTACCAGATTCGCTGGCAGAGATAATTAATCAAATAAATTAATAAGAATTTTAATTAAACATTCATACTTCACTAAAATACGGCTCGGAGATGAGATTAGCTAGGGCTGTCAAGTATATAAGTTAAGTGATCTTATAAATACTATTTTGTGATTCACCCATTAAAAATGTTACATCCCTAATAAATATAAAGGGAACATAATGTTAATATGTATTTAGAAATGTAATAATTATATCAATATGTGGAATCTCAGCAATTCCTTTAAAGCTTTATAACTATTAACAGAAACATATACAACAAAAATGAAATTCGCGTTTTGATTAATAATATTTTAATTATAAACAAATATGATTATACTTCCGGCAACAAGTGCCACTTTAATATATTCCATAACAGTTTACGTAATTATTGCGAAAATTACTGAATCACTAATGCGTTTATGACTGGCTTTCCCGCTCACACACGACAGCATCCAAAACGGGGTTTAAGATGATTTCGGATTACATCCGAAAAAATACATTTCAGTACAAATAATGTTTCCATTGTCTTCGTTCATTCCAAAACAAACTTTATATATCATTAGACGTATGTAATTCCTTTGGTATTCGTACATTAATAAAGTAAATAAAGTATTATGTACATAAATGTAAATCAATAATTAGTGATTAATCCGTTTCTAATGCGTGTATCAAACACCATTGTTACATGAACCCGAATATAGTAAAAAATCGTTGTCAAAGAGGATTATCGAAATGGTACTACTCAAGACGCATACACCTAATAAATTCAGTCCAATTAAGAAACTACTTGCAATTTCACAAACTAATTCAATAATATAATTAAATCACATTTCAATTTATGAAAGTTACATTACGTCGAAATTCTTCGGTTATATAATAAGTAAACATACTCATCTGCTAAGACTTAGCTTATTTCATTGGACTTCGTTTTTCAAGTAGGTCATGAAAAAAGTATGAGCAAAGTTCTTAAAGCAAGCTTAGTCTTCTGTTCATTCTGGAACAAGTGCTCGTTTTACAAGCATGACAAACTGTTGAATCATATTGATGGCTGACTTAAAGATAGTAAAGAATTTTTGTTTATTTATAAAATAAATATATGCACATTCGTCTTAAGTCCTCATTATTATACACACAAAAAACAATTCTCACTATACACGACTGTACATAAAAATATTGTGGTAATGATTTACTAAAATACCGAAATTAAATTATAGTCGTACTTTTTAATGACACTTTAAAATGTAATAATGATTTTGTTTATTTATTATACTCGATACAAACTACACATGAGCATATTTTTATAATGCAATCGTTACAAAACTGTATATATATATACACATATGACTATTGATGATAAAATTATTATCTATTCTACATAGAGATCTTAACTGCTAGCAATATTATTATTTAAATGATTTTATAACATAATTCACGTGCTGTTCATCATTGAAGGTAAGTTATCGAGATATTTACGTAACGTTTGTAAGTGACTTGACTTTGGCGAGAGCATCGACATTTCTCTTAGAAATCTCTAGAGCGCACATTTTCCGTCATAGATGTACCAGTTGCAGTGTATGTATACTGGAGTTTTCATGTTTATTAGTCATAATACTCAATACTAACAAGAATCCAGTTTCATTTATTGCATCAGACTATGTACAATGAGGCTGACGACGAATTAATATCACGAATTTGTAGTATTTGCGTATTTTTCATCCGCACTATGTCAACAATATCAAAGTAACAACAACACAAGCTAATTTCATAGAAATGTCGTTTCACAAAATTTTTTATATCAAATAAACATTCAGACACGAAGTCTTAAAATTTTAAACTCTGTATCAAATAGGATTCGAGCCACATAACTAAATTTTGACATTGACACAACATAGTGTAGAATAACGAAGCATATTGAAAAATATATAAGGAATAATTAAAATAAACCTCAATTATTCCGAATTGAAATTCTAATGGAAAATATTATCATTATAAAAAATCATACAAGTCAAAAAGTTATAAATATACATTATTAACTTTGTAATTCCTTAAAAGTGACATCTATATTTTGTTTTAAATAATAGTAGTTGTCGCTATTCTCCGTGAGATGGCGCTGAGCTGCATAGTTCGATTACAGCTACTACACAAAGGGTGGTGCTTTTGATGAACCAACAAAGTGCAAAATTTATTACTTTTCGTGTAATATTAATGCACATTGTATCATTAAATCAGAATGAAATAAACTTCAATAATAAAATATTTTTAGTTTTTGAATTACTTTATGTATTTGCTAATTATGTACATATAATACAACGTATATAAATATCTGAATTTTCTTTGTTTAATAACTAATGATATATATTTAGTTAGTTAATTTAATTAACAAAATAATAAAAAAAATAGTTTCTTCTTGCTATTAATAACATTATTTAAAACTGACATACATTCTTATTTAAGGCGAAGTTACTTTCATATCAAACGATTTTTTTTTATTATTACACAAATTTTAATTCAAAGACAAAGTTCAGTATAGTCAAGTTATAGAACAAAAATAGTTCTTCTATTTTAGAAAACAAGAAAAAACTAACTCAGATATCCAACATATATATAATGACTACATATATAATTTAAGAATTAAGCATATTTCGGAAGAAGAAATATTTATATATATGGTCATTGTCATTTAAATATATACATATGTATATATAATGGAAAATTACGTACCTGATCATGAAAAATTAAAACGGAATGTACAGTTATCGACACAAATTCTAACCCAAATAAAAGATTTATTCGAATTGAACTATTCATTAGTTCCTTGTACATCACCGAACTTTTACATTCAATTGACCGGTTCCAGCGTAACTACGTGCATAATACGTTACAATTATTACTATGAAGTTAAATAATAGATTCTAATTATTACCATCGTCTCTAGTACAGTTTGTTTCCTTAACACATTTTATTTGTACATAAAAAAATGGAAAAAACAATCAAAACCAGAGATTAAAAATAACGAGCAGCTATTAAAAGACACCTAAATAAAATATGCAAGCAGAAACCATTATGATATAATTTTATACCAAACATTCTAATAGTATAATTCAAAACAGAATTTCAAGACAATTAAGTTTTTAATTTAAAAAAAAAAGTATATAAAATAATTGCATACGACTGGCTTGGGAAATTTAAAAATGTAATATTTAATATGGCATTATGAGTGTGACGGATTGAAATTAAAAAAATAATCAAGCAATAGAATCTCGATCCGAAATTGCGACAAATCAAAGATCCTACGTGAAAGAGTCGTCCCAGTTTGTAGTAGAGCTCACTCGCTGAGTATCCAAGCGCGCCAGCACACGCCTCGATGAAAGTGCCCGACAACTTTCTATCGCGGTGAATGTTCTGTTTTGTTTGTGATAAAACTTTAATTTGAGACATTTATTGGGGTGACGTCAACAATATAGGATATCATTTTACTTGCTGTTCCTAAATCATTCGTCCATAATGGAGTTGAGGTAAACATTTTTTTCGTTTATATTTTTTCTTTTTTTTTTTATCTGTCTACTTGCAAGAGACGGTTTAAAAATTTCATGCAATTTTAAACATGTTTATTGGTTATGTTCTAGCTTTGTTTTCCCATGTGTTTTTGTGTTTCTCTTTAGTTTATTCGTTCGGGTGTTATTAATGTATATGAATCATTCTATTAATTATATCTTTAATTGTAAATAAACTCATCGCCATGGACGCGATTAATCCATACGATTGTTAGTCACGTATCTAACGACGACTTCTATGTAATGAGGACAGCAGACAGGTTCTAGCGACATGGAAATCACAAAAAAAATTAGATAACCTCGAAAAAATATCCATTTAGAAAAACAAATTGTTGAATATCTATGTACTAGAATTTAAAACATATATACTTTTTTTATAATAGATAAAAAAAATGTTAATATAAATCAATGACCTGATAGTTTTATAATGATTCAAAATTTAACCCCATAGACAATACAGTCCTATTCTAGAATATTCTTTGTGTGCTCTCATTACACAATAACGGTCAAGACATCATACAAACAGGTCGGAACATCGCGCTGAATTAATTATAATAGAAAGTTGCAACTCGATTTAAACAATATTCTATCATTTATTTAAAAAAAAAATAAACGACTAATATAAGGTTTTATATCTAAAATATATATAACTAATAGAACGCTAGTAGCTTTGTCTTAAGAGTTAATACTACGATGGGTTTGTATATAAAACCTCTTTGTAAATAATATGCAAGGGTCCAGTGTTCATTGTTTTTTCTTACAAATTTATATTTCGAATACTGAATAATAAATAGTCGAAATGAAGTCGCAGTAGTACCAACGTAAAAAAAGAAATTAAAAACCCAAGTAAACTTCCAAACAATATAAGGGATAATGATCTTTATTGAATGGTAATAGTTAAGAGATTCCATTTCACATTTCTTTGAACCATAATTACCGGTCCGTCAAGATTCCCGACTAGCGGACATTAGCTCTAACTTTTTTGTTCATTTCGAAGTATGTAGCCAGATTTACCATCTCTAATTCGACATTAAACTTCACCTATTAATACTTAAAAAAAGAATATTAATTTTATTTTATTAAGCATATAAAGTCTATATTGTAATATTGACAGCTTCTATCAACTTTTTATAAAAATGATGAATGTTGTTTTGAAGAAATTATAAATATATAGATATACAATAAACGCATAACTGTTATATATTTTGTAACATTAGACACTAAAGCAGTCACAATTTCGTATTATTTCATTTACAAAAAAAGAAAACCTAAAAAACAGTCAAAAACTAAAACCTTTATCCAAACGTATGAACGGAAATATACGCCGACATAATTTCATTTAAGTTTGATATATATATATATATAGAAATCGGTATCAGAAAAAGTAAATGGTATGAGGAATTCGAAGCATTTCAAAACATCATGCAATTAGGTCATGGAATTAAATCTTCGTAATGGATTACAAAATCCATCATAGAATTTAGAAGCGTTGCGATAACACACACAAATTTATAAGTAAATATTAAATTCGCTTTGCAATAAATAAACACATGATTTGTTTATTCAAAGTTTACGCAATGATTGAGAAATCATCAAAGATACACGAATAATATTAAATTCGAAAGGCATCGTCACCTAAATAAATTTAATACCTATATTGATCAAGTCACTTGACACAATTTATTACATATTGACGAATTGATGATATCAATTAGATATCCGTATTTTATTTACTATGAACATTCGCTAGCGTCTGACATCGTAAGTTTAGAATACAGGTGACAGTTAAATGTGTTACATAATTGGGTTCAAGTCATCATAAACATTTTAAGACTCTGTCGACATCTACGTGCCAATAGAAAAGATGCCTCCTTCGGCTGTTACATCACATGGTGAATTGACAATCGCTTCATGAGCATCGAACCAATAGATGATAGCAAGCATGCTTTCTAAAAGTTTTTGAATAAAAACGTTACAACTAATGGCATATAAAAGATTTTATTAATACTTTTCTCAAGTAATAAGATATTAACATGTCAGAAAGACTACTACCGAAAATTAACTATAAATGTTACATATATTTTCCAAACACGACCGACTCGATGCTCAAAATACAGCTCTTCAGCTCTCAGCTGGGTTTCGTTTGATCTAACAAAAAGCATATTTAAAAAAGCCTTTCACTTTATAATTTTTTTAATTTCACGTAGAAATCAGATGGAACCGGTACTCCAAAAACTCATCGAAATAAAGTCGGCCGCGAAACTGATTGTATTACATGTCTTCGCTCACGTACACAAATACTCTATATATGTAGTGAAATTTATAATAGGTGTTACGCTTGTAACAGCGAGACACAAGTGCAGACGTTTTAACATTCGAAAATAATAGTTAAATATCGTGTCTAAAATTTTAACCATTCTTTAATTAAACGGCGTATGCGTTTAGACTGAGAGCTTGTTTAGTTGCTGATGCTTGTCAACAACTATTTGACGTTTCTGGTTCAATATAAGGGAAATTTGAGTTTATTTTCGATTTTAGGTTTTAAACATATTTTTTTCTTATTAATTCCAACAAGTTCACTTCACGACTTGTATATTTTTATATCTTATAAATCTAACTATTAACTGTATTGCTACAAATGTGACGATCTTCCTCGTTAACTTTTAGATATAACTATCATTCTATAAAATCTTAAGTTATTGTATATCCTCTTAATAATACAAATATGGTGACTTTGTTATTTGCGACAATGATATTGCTATGCGATAGATAGTATTGAGATGTTATTGCTATTTTCAACATGTATAATATTGCGATTGCCATTATGCAACTGCGATTGTAATTCTTATTTTTATATTGCGACATGTAATATAACACCAAAAAAACAGTGCTGTATTCTTTGAATCTCTTATTTTAATTCTAGAAATAATACGAATTGAGTAGAAGTTTCAAAGAGCAGCACACATTATAAGTCGAACAAATATTTTTATGATCCTTTGTATATTTAATCTAACAACAGAAATAAATAATGCTTCCTAAATAAAAACCTTTTACTAGTATAACATTAGATAATATTGTTACAGAGACACTAACTAACAATATTATCAGGAAATGCTCATGGTAATGCATAAAGCATTCACGCTATGCATGTACATGACCGCGCTGCCGCTGCACTGCAGGCTGGCATGTGCATACATAACATCATGCATAAGTCATAGTTGTATGCCAGCTATTCTGCAATTTTGCTTACATTAATTGCGTTGCGATTTACAATTTGCAAAAAAAGCAGACATCGCCATGCATGTACATGCACATTACATGCATATATTCATTTTCGCATACATGCGTCTCTGTTGTGGTGGGTAACTCTTAAGTTCTTAACGTATATTGAATTATTCGCATCACATCCACGACGTCCACTGCATGGGACATATTGACATACATAGAGATTGCATTATTAATTAAAATTCTTAATGCTTGTGACGACATGCCTCAAGTTATATCTGATTCTTTAAATGACCATATAAATTCAACAACCGTATACATTTGTATGCATGCTTTGTGATATATTTTCAGATCTTGCTTACTTACTTACTTACTATGTTGGGTAGTATTCGATAATCTCAGAGACTACTGGTATATAATAAGAATAAACATTTCAATATTACTTTGCCCATACACACAAAAATGACGTCATATTCTTCATTCGTAGATAAATTTATTAAAAATTAACATTGCAGCAAAAATAAAATGGAATACATCAAGGTCTGATAAAGATACGATAACAGATTCTAAAAATCTCAACAAAATATTTTCTTTGCATTTCTGTACTGTAACAATGCATTTTATAGAATACATAATTTGACATAACAATATTTGGAAATATTATACGTTAGTTAAAATAATACACCTTATAATCATGTAGTGAAGGCAAGCATCCTGTATACAGAATAAGGTGGCCATACAAAGCGTGATATAAATATGAATTCTATCGAACGATGCCTTTTGGGTGTCACTTGAAACAGGACGTGGGAGAATCATACATGTCAAATGACGTCATGATAACGCATCAATGAATGAAATCATTCATTTTGCAAATACTACCAAATGATTTGATTTGATTAAATAGATTTGTAATCTGGTGAAAATATACTTAATTATATCCCTATATGTATATTTTTGTTTAAGCAATTTTGTATTAAAAACATCGATTAAAATACTGGCACGCGATATCCCGGATGGTAAAGGTTTCAAACACTGCACGTTTGTATCGATATTGGAAACATAGCTATCACAAGCAGTATTTATTTTAACTAACTTGTTTATTAACAAAAAATTTGTAGCATTATTTAACATTACTTTTTAATAATACATATGTATAAAAATCATTTTATATGACATGCATATTTTTACGCAACCTTATTGGGAGCTGTTTATTGCTATGTTTGTTTTACTACTAATATGTCACAAGCGCTCTTGCTTCGTGTCATCATAGTTGACCCTTAAAATACCCTGTTTATTACAATACCTCGAGGGTGAAAATAATATTTAAATTCGATCATCAATGGTCAAGAATTATAACCATTATCATTGTCTACAGCAGAAATTATTGCTTTGATATTTTTTTTTTACGTATGATATAATTTTATAAATATGAAATTTGATTCTAAACTAAGAAGCAGCTTTACTGATTTTAATATTGTAAATTTATTCAACTAGCCATCCTTCGTTATGGAGACAAATCGAATAAAGTCTGACCTGTTTAGATGACATTGCTCCAAACTAATTTAAAGTGTTTATTTTCTTAACTCAAAACAAAAAAAACAACAAATTTTAAATATTTAAACAGAATGCTACTTAGCCAATAGTAATCACCAACGTTGTCAGATAGAATCTCGTTGCAGAATCCGTATTGCGCCATTAAGAGGTCATCCGACATGTTAGAATAGCCTGTAGTTGTTTACCGACTACCCACTTAATTCACTTGTTATTTCAACACTAGCTATTGTTCTCACATTTTCATTAAAAAATTACTTGTTTTAGAATTTACAAATTAAAATGTCCTTTAAGTTATAATACGATAACAGTAGGTAGAAGTAAAATAAGTTTTTGAACATTAGTTGTAAAAACGAAAATTTTCTTAACAAACAAACAAAAAAGGTCACCCAAAGCCCGTTTGTAATAGACGAATGTTTGTATAACTTCTAATAAAAATATTCTACTGCTTCTCCAAAACGTATTTAAAGTAACACGGTTTCGTTTAAATTCGGAGTTCACTTTTTAAACAAAAAAAAAACCGTTTATTCGGGTCATCGGTCAAGCATTGAGCGTAAGTTATATGACTACGTTCAAATAGCGATTATTAAAATGTAAATAAAATTAAAGTTTAACCTTAGATAAAAATACATTCCCTAATCCCACGTTCCACTGACAGACTGACATCAATATTTTTATTATTGATTTTTATTAGCTGACCAATCATTGATGTCATTATCATGGTTCGGTCTGTTTCGATTTTGTAAAATTTAAACAATAAAATAAAAAAATACTGAAATACTGTACTAAGATACGCTCAAAACATTATTATATCTAACTTGTATAATACAAACAGCTCTCTGTTACAACGTCTACCATATAGCTTGCTATAAATTTGTTAATCTGATAGCCGAGTCGAATAACTGTAAAGCTATATAGAAATCTTTTCAACAATTTACAAGCGAAACAACTTAGAAACTTTCGTTTTTAATGTTAGTAATATATAGCTATGTTTAATATAGTTTCTTTAAAAAGATGAATATCTTTGTGGAAACCACATCCTCTACTAAACTTATGTCTCAAATCTTGACATTGAACTTGTAAGCTCCAGTCATTTAGCAAGATTTTATTCTTAAACCTTCCTCCGTAGGTATTAAAAGCTATATTCATTTAAGCATTCACTAATTGTTTTAGTTAAGACAATGGGAGCGCTCTTTTGTCACGGTACTTTTCGTAACGGTGCTAAGGCGTGAAGGTATAACAGCCATTGTTACGTACGGTCTTTTAGTTTTTCTAAATTACTCTATAACCTGTTCAAACCGGTTCAAAATTAAAATTTAGGGACTGAATTATAATTATATTAAGTTTAGATAGTCGATGTTTCTTTCATATGGAGGCGAGCAAATAGCTTTCCTTTCATAGAAAATCAACGTAGACCGTAAAAATTATACCTACATGTTTATTCTTTTTCGCATATAACATGGATTGGTTAAGAATTTTTTTTCCTAATAAATAACTCGCAAATTTTATAAAAAATCGTTGTTTATATATATTTATCATCTGGATACTATTAGATGTCTTAGGTTTTTAGTGTATGGAATATTTTAGTATTGTATTGTTTTCTTCAGGGTTGTGCCTTCGGGGTTTTCTATATA
>DVQP01003943.1:0-10174 GCA_018231745.1 Danaus eresimus
TCGTTCCGCGGAGTCAGCAGCGTCACTCGTTATATCATATTTTATCCATACAACGATGTCGCCCGGCGATGTCCTTTTATTTTTATCTGTAGCGCGTACGTAACACGTATAGACGTTATATTGGAAAATAAAAAAGACATAATAACGTGATATGAGTTTGTTTATCCTGTATTTTTTCGAAATATATTATCTTGAAGCATCTTTCTTCGTGTTCGGCTTGCGTGATCACTTCTACACCTTAGTATGTTCAAGCAAGCTAATTAATACACGTATGTACTAGCCATCATTAATTAAAACAAGGGTTCATAACATGCAACCAATTACTAATATATGTGCTGTAATAATTTTCTTACTAAATATAATTCGTAAATTTAAATTTCGGGCAAACTGATATTAGTGTGTGAGTTTTCATTTAGAATGTCACGAAAATAATTTTTTCAAAACAGTATGATAGACTTAATTAAAATGTATTAATTTTAATTAAAATGACTTAAATTGAATGTATCGACATATTTGAGGTAAGCAAACTTATTGTATCTATATCGCTGGTAATCTTATTAGTTACTAGTTAGGTGTATAAGGTCAAGAATGATATTTATATTAATGCTTATTATATACCAATCCAAAAGTATTTAATTATATATCTTACAAGAACTCGTGTAAAATAACTTATTGTTTTAAACAAGAACCAAGCTTGTAATACAATGATTTTAATCAACAATCAATACAGAAAACTGTGATTTCGGAAAGTGTTTTATTATTTATATAATTGTAGTTTACTTTCTTTTTCTTTGGAATAAGTTTGAAAGGTCATAGAAACAAGAAATTTTTTTTAAATCACTTATTATGATAATATCAATCCATCTTATATTTACCTTCATTTACTTCAACATTAAGTAATTTGAATCAAATTGTCATAAAAATCTAATATTCAGTTTGCCTTTTTAAACTTTAGTAATAAAGTAGAAAGTTTTTGATATTTTAAACTTTGAAATTGATGCAATTTTAAGCCGCATGTTTATATAACTATTTAAATATTCCACAAGAATGCTTAATAGATAAGACTTCGAAGTTTACGTCTGAATGTCATAGTTTTGAACATAATTTTATGAATAAATGTTTGATTTCAAATTGGAAAAATTTGTTTAAATAATGATTTCAATACCCAAAGTCAGTTTTTCATTTCGATGTCAAGAAATGACCTATAATTACTTTAGAATGATGTTTTTCTTAGTAGCTATTCTGTTAAAATTTTTATTACGAAATAATAGTAACAATATAGCAGAAAGATTATGTTGTATTTTACTGTAACTTTATATCAGTAATTAATAAACATAATCTACTTTTTTTACCTCAGCGTCCTCATGAATTGTTTATTATGGCGAAATTAAAGCATATCGCTGGCAAGTCAAAGCGCGTTTATTACTGCTTTTAAATCTCACTATCGACATTTGGTGTTTAAAGTAGATTTGATACAAATACTTCAAAACAGCGTACATATATTTAAAATATGACGTTTTAAAAAATCATATAAAATTTTTATTCCAAGCAAGGGAAAATGGTTAAAAGGTTTTTCATAGCGTTATCAAAATGCTCTTTGCGTGGAAACTGTCAGTGGATATCAGGTCGCGTCCATGTGTGACGTTAATTTTACCTTTTGTTGACCGAAAATGCCAATCATTCCCTTTTTGGTCTCAAAATATTCCATTGTTTAGAGTTAAAATGTCGATATCAGAACATTTTCTTTTCGAATAAACGTTTTTTTAGACCAAAAAGGGTACATATCAGCATTTTATTAGAATAATATAGATGGATTTTATTCTAATCGAAGAAAACAATGTTCTTATGTTGATTGAGAAATGTCACAATTTATTTTCAAGCAATATGTAATTAGGTGCTTGTCTTAAATATTTCTAAAATAAACAATTTGCTTGATTGCTATCTTAAAAACATTACAATGTAAAGAGGGAAAAAGTGTAATATATTAAATATATATTAAAGAATTGAGAAATATAATTATAGGTATAATATATTGTTTCGTTATATTACCTACAAGTTATGTAAGGTAACAAAAAGCTTAGGAAATGATAATTAATCTTTTATTTTTACATTGATAAAGAATCTACTTTGACAAGAAATGACAAAGATAAATACGACAAAAAAAAATCCTTGTAGAAGAAACACGAAACATTCGACGAAATTGTTCCTTGAGTCTCACTTATAGACGTGGTAAGTAAAAATGCAAGCAAAGTAAACGCTTGAAGATATAAAAAAGTTCACCCCCTTTAAAGAATATTGCCAAAAATACTTTCAAAATTTCCTATTTGAATTCTGATGTTTATGAAAAGAATTGTTTTATTTATGACGTGTAGAGATTGCGCATTAGACACTCATACGCTGAGACGACGTTATACTTTGATGGTTCCCTAATGCACTGCACATTAAGCCGGTAAGTGTTAAACACCTGCTCTACGAGTATGTCGTTGAAAGTATACACTACAGTTGTCACATACTAAAATTTACTGTAAAACATTGAATATATATTCTAATAAGTAATATACTACATGTTTATAGACAAAGTAGTATAGAATAGACAAAGATATTAACACGCCAAAAGAAATATCCTTGTAGGAGAACTAAGAAACATACTATGAAATTCTTCCTTGACTCTATAGTAGAGCATCAATTACTACCTACTTAAAGTTCTAGTTTTAAATTAAAACTTTTTTTATAAGCAAGTCGTATTTGCTTGCTATATACATACACTTCTTTAGCTATTTAAATAATATAATAAAACGATTACATTAGTAAATAAGCGATATTAAAGTTAGTTAAAGTAAACTGTTGGGGAGAAAGTCAGTGACTGCAGTATTTCATTCTCTTTTTTATGTTAAATTACAGGTAACTTGCCTATGGAATGTCACGGACTTGCAAACTACCCATAGGGGAAGTCTGCATCGTCTATCTTAATTTCTTCACAAATAAATCTACGTCTGAATGAAAATCTTAGTAACTGTCGGATTAAAACTTACGAAGAATACTAAAAGGGCTATGATTATCTTGACATCAATATAATATTAAGTAATACTCGTATTGATAAATAAATATTGAATTATATGCTTACATTTTTTCATTTTTTATCTTTATGTGACAATTGTTCATTCATTTAAATTGTCCTTTTACTTTTAATAGGTATTTTTTAGTATTTTAAAAATCGTATATTTTTAATCAGTCCGTATCAAATTTAGTTCAACTTTTCCTATAACATTAAGTTACTGCTGAAAGTACGGAGTGAACGCTCCATCCATCCATCACATGCCACGTAGAAATAGACGCTAAATTCTAAGCCGTGATTTATAGAAAACTTTTAGCCTAATGATACTCGGTACCTTTAGCTGGTACTCCTTGAGTACTAAGGTTGTACTTTAAAATTGCATTTAAATGTGATATACATTGTCATAAAATTTTATTAGAAAATAAAAATTTGGATTTTTTAATAGGGCAACTTTGATAAGTAATAGAATCGCCATCTTGGATATAACTGCAAGGACTTCTCATCTCAATAGCTTATCAAATGTCAATTGTCGCTTTTTATTTTTTAATTGCATGCTTTATATAGTTGGTATTTACAGTATATGATTTAGAAAAAAGAGCATGAGCTGATGAGAAATCTACTGAATTTCAATTCAAACAATATAATGCGTACGTAATAGGAATATTCGTTCATAACATTTGAATGTAATTGCTTCTGTAACTCAGTGTATTCGTAACACACGTGAAAACGTGAACATCCTATTTGCAATATAAAACCGATAAGATTGTAAGATATGATCGCGACGAAATTGGAGAACATTACGTTCTGAGCTCAAGTGTATCTCGTAACCTTTCAAAATAATGAGACTTTAATAATATTTCAAAACATTTCTTTGTATTATTTAGGTAACAACTGCTGTTTCGGAGATATAAAAAATTCGAATAGTACGATTTATTTTACAAGACAATTTACTTATACAGTATCATATGCCAACCAAACGAGATAAATGATGTAAACAAAGTTTTTACTTTTAGAGTTTCGAACATTATTTGTAACACTATATTTGTAATATTTAAAAATAAGTGATGATGCTCTTCTTATATATATATATATGTGTGTGTATGTATATATGTATTCTTATATAGTCACATTTTCCAAATTAAGGTTATTAGGGAATTAGTTATTTAAAGATAAATTCCTAACTATACAATCGAAATGTCTCTTAATTAATGAGAAGTTTATAAATTTCAGATTGCAATAATGTTTGATAAAAATACGTACAGAAAATTTTATTTTATTAGCAAAAAATTTGTTTCAGATATAATACAAGAACTCAGGCTAATTAAATGGTTATTTTTTGTTATTGTATGTAACGAGTGTCTAATACTAGTTCAAAGGATAACAAAATGAGCCAGATGAAAAGGAATGGCATTTAATATACTCAGAATTGAAGGTTGAGGTTCCAGAGGAGACTTTTTGTGTAATTTTACAGCATTTCTTTTGATGTTTATGTATAAACGGAGTTTAAAATAACATTGATAATTAAATCATACGTATTAAAAAAAAATTACTGTTTTATTAAATATTTTAAAGCGATAATAGAAATATTAATATTCGGTATAGTCTTCGGTTTTTTGGAAACCTATACCGTTGAGAAGTGCCTAGATTTTGTCAACAAATTATATTTTATCATGTTTTTACATTCCATAGTTACATAATTTACTTAACACTCTCTACATTGTAAAGCCAAAATAAGTTTATATAAGAAGCTAATATTCGAAAGTATGTAGAATTAAATATTTACGGATTAGAAGTACGTTATAAGAAGTAAAGTTTATGAATATTTATGTTGAAAATTCATAATATTTTGTAACGTTCAACATGGTTTTAATTTTTTAACATGGGAAAATGTCTCTTAATAATTTCATATTAAGTACATGTCTAAAGAGCCGCAAATTAGTCAGTTAGTTTGCACACAATTTTTTTTTATTGTAGGTCATAAATCATAGAGATGGTTTTACAAATCATTCATACTTTTAGTGATATTTAAAGAGAAAAATTAAAAAAAATATCAAAGGAAAGATATAAGGAAGGAAAGATATGGAAATATGAAATAATATTTTCTTTGTTTCAAATATTTATATAAAGATGAACACAAAGCATTTTCGTTGAATACAGTATCCGCTTTCAACTTCCACATAAGGATATTTTTGTAAATAATAACGTATATTTTTTGTGTATTCTGATATTTATAAAAAATCTCAGAACTTTATTTTTATAATTTATAAAACACATATTTAGTATCACATTTTCGATTATCCGCTGGTAAAATCCTGCAACAATTGTAAGAGAACAATTATATATATGTATATAATTGGACTCTTTGTATCTTTAAAGTAGCTAGATGAAACGATGAACGGATTTAACGAAATGCATATGGATTCACAGTAAATTTATGTACCTGTTTTAATTTTTTCTTTGTGTTTGTTGTTAATCTCTAGCGAGACCGGGAGGTAAGGCTAGAGCGATTTCAATGCAACTTCCGCTGACAGATACTTTATGTAACAAGATGTAATTTAGGAAACTTTTATTTTCCAAATTTTATATATTTATTTATTTATATGATAAATAAAAAAATACTATTAGATGCTTACCTTGTCGTAGAATGTAATAAAATAATGTACTAATAACATTTTAGACAAGATATTAAATTTATGTTATAATAACACAAACATACAAAGTCGTTCTTGTTACATATATTATGTTAATTTGAACCGTCCGCTTTTAAAATATACAATTGTAATTCGAGTCCTGTTTTCCCGAGGGAAATTAAATAGTCTCATATACATAAGGGTCCCTAGTATAAAATTATTTTTATCTACATAAACATATTACATGTGGATAAGAATGCAACACATGCTTTTGTTAGCAAACAATCTAGAATTAAACGTACTGTGCTAAGCAATAAGTTGTTTCGGCACAAACTTTTATTATAAACTTATATCATCATGTCAATGACTGTTAAAAAATCAACTACCGTTGCCTGTTGTTTACGTAAAATATAATGGCTAATGCATAAAAAAACGTAATTTAGATGAAAGAAAATTTAAATTGGAGACATTACAGATTATACAATATATTTCCTTATATCACATAACTCCTGAATTTGTTGTCACTTGCCATAATGAGTTTTTATAAGATAGGGGATGAGCTTTTTAGATATGGAAACATTTTATGAAAACATATGAAAACATATGAAAATGAGGGCATTTTGATAATAGCGTTATACAATTAATGCATCATGTATATAATAATATGCATACGTACAAGTAAAAATATACTTACTTCTATCAGTATATATTTTTCCCTCATAATAACGGCAATTTAAATAGTAAATTAATTAAAACATCAAACATTACAATATAAATGTGAAGAGGCTTAAATCGTACTGAAACATTTTATAGGTCAGCCAAAAAATCAAGCTTTTTTTTGACCGAACCAGTATTTTACAATGAATTAATACAATTTGTTTATGGATTTCCATGTTGGATACGGAAAGGAATGTAATTTAATTATTTCGACACGCTGCATTTCAATTATTTCTGATTGTTTTATATAAAAGTCGATAATATTATATATATGAAATACATACATATAAATATGAAGAGGAAATAAAAGTTTCGATATTTATATGTGTAAAAATAATACGATGTTTGTAAGTGGGGAAATAAAAAAAACGCTGCCGTTTTGCTGAGTTTTTGATATATGTAATTAGTCGCAATTGTTAAAGAGATTCACAGTACAATATTTTAATAAAAATATCTGAATTGAAATTATATTTTCACTTTCCAATTCTAATATTGATATTGTGTTTAATATTTTAGCATTTTTTCAATGAAGTAGATAAACATGTTGGCATCGAAAATGAAAATCCAGCAACGCCAATGCGCTCCCTCTGAATGGATCTGTTCATACGTGAATTCCAACTGGAATCCACTGGAATCAAACTAAATAATATTCACGGCATATTTTCCGAATTTATTAGGCAAAAATATTCCATGTTTCATTACTATAATTGATATTCCAATGAGGTGTTTCAAATCGAGTTAATGTCTGTGAACCGTTTTTATATGAAACCATGGTTATTTCGGGTTTCTATTTCTTAGGGTAATATATAATGGCCAAGGATTACCAAATCTTGAGATTCTTTTAATTTCTTTCGTCGGCGTTGATAAGAATTATCATTCGTCTTTGTTACACGACGATAAAAATGTTAGTGCTTTGTTCATTCAGATTATTATAGTTATAAAGTATTCAGACCTTTATTCATACTTTATGGGGAAAGTTTACTTATAAGTACTTCAAATGATATTAGTTTTTATTTTAATTCAAAAAGTAAATTAGTAAATAATTAGGAAGTTAAGAAAATGAAGAATAAGGCGACGGAAAAAAAAATGGAAAGTCTATTAATCTGTGTAGATTTTATTAAAATGTGTTTTAGAATTAAAATAAGAACACAAATAAATTAGTGGATGTTATTTCTGTAGGAAAAACTTTTATATCCTTGTAGTCCAAATGTGTCTTGCATTAGAGAGGAAGTACGAAATATAAACCACGACGTGGTAAACTTTATAGCTGTTAAGTTTGCTTTGAAAGCTCATACCTTACTTCGTTAGTAGTATCAGAGAACGCTCCAAATTGTTATCATGCTTATAAAAAATAAAATTTTATGATACATTATGAATTGCTCATAAAATAATTATAATTAAGGAAGGCGAAGGGGGATAAAATTGATCGAAGCGTCTACTTAATACGTTTATTTGCACATTTATTCGAGCTGTTTTCCATTTGAATAACAAGAATTAGGTCGTGTTATTCCCTCGAGAAATTGAAAACTGTGTTTTTGTAAATTTCTCTGGTGTAACCGAAAAAGTTTTGGTTCTCTTCATTTTATTATAATGAAATTTAATTCGGATATGTTTATTGACAGTTATTAACGATAGAAATATTTAAATTATAACAATAATATAGATATATAAAGGTCGCGTGGAAAGTATCCACGTTGTAATTTCTTAGTAATTTTATTTAAAAGCTTGAAGGAAATCCTGTTTCCTTTGCGTCATCAACTAAATTGCAGCTAGTGCTACCTAATGAACGTTATTCATCACTTTCCACCTAAAAATAAACGTTTAGGTTCTGACTCGTAAGGAATGGAAGATATTTAGCCTAATTACGGCACTTAGGTACGAATAAATCCAAGAGAAATCGTTCATTAACTATTTAGAAGGCAAAGCAAAAACGTTACAGTCGTGTTATTAAATAATTTTCCAAGTACAAAAAGAATAGTTATCTTATCTATGAAATGTATAAATTGCGTCGCTTACAAACGAAAAGATGCAACGATCGACTAAAAAACCTGATGTGCACAATTTTTTTTTTGATTTTAAAGGCATTTCGATGGTGGATTTTACAGAAAGTAATATATTCGGAACGGGGAATATTATGCTTCTTTAATAAATTAATTTCGAAACGAGATAAAGGAAAAACAAAGAGGCAAGCTGTCCCGTTGCTCCATGACAAAACCCTGTTCATACCACTATGGATGCAGTTCGTCAGTGCATTTGTTAGTGTGTGTGGACAGCAGTAGAACATCCGCCTGTCAGTCCAGACATGGCCCGACGACGATTATTTATTTTCAAATTGAAAGCGCTATAAAAGAGGAAGGAAATTTTCAACCGATTAGAGCTACAGGAGGCCGTCTTCGATCGTTTTGAGTATAAAAAGGTTTAGAGAAACTAT
This sequence comes from Danaus eresimus, assembly GCA_018231745.1. Classification (NCBI taxonomy): domain Eukaryota; kingdom Metazoa; phylum Arthropoda; class Insecta; order Lepidoptera; family Nymphalidae; genus Danaus; species Danaus eresimus. The sequence continues at coordinate 8,834 of DVQP01003943.1, forward strand.
TGATTTCGAGATATCAGAAGTGTGTTAGTGTTCATGTTGATTATAATGAAAATGGAATTGGTTTCCTTTTATTTCCTTCACAAGTTCATAAGAAAATTTATGATGGGACCGACTTGAATGTATAAAAGCTTGTGCAATATTCAGTCACGTGATATGGTACATATTTTAATACAAATAATTTTTAAACAAGTTTATTGATAATTTGGTTGTTGTTCTCTGAATTCATTATTATAATGAAGCTTTCATATTTTGAAATTTTGAAATTTTAAAAATTAGCTCATAAAATAGTTTCGTTAAAGTTATATTTTCAGTATAATTCCATCCATAATTTACATATTTTTATCATAATATTATTATGTTCAAGGTAATAAATAATATATGCATGCCGTTACAGTATTTGATTATAATAAGCATATAAATGCAATAGTTTAATTATAATAAATTGTTTTTAACTATTAAGTCGTGTTTTGATCGTTAAATTTAAGTTCTATACTATTTTATGGTTGTTAATGTTGTCTTTAAATCTTTAATTATAAAAGTTTGTTACTTCCATAATAATATTTATTAATATCAAACATTTTATGTCGTTGATTTGATATCTGATACCAAGTGAAGTAGCAAAAGTAAACTCAATTAATACTCATTCAATATTGGACGAAATCAATTTCATGAAATGTTGAGCCATTTCATTTATCTGAATTATATATTGCTAGTTCTTATACGTTATATACGACAACCCTAGAGATATATACTATATATACAAAAATGTATATAATTATGTCTAAAAAAGATATACTGTTTTATTGTTAAACGTAGTGCTATTTTTTATACGTTTATAAAACTATGAATATCTTTTAAACCACAATCTACTGAAATAAATTGAATTACTTTTCATTAAAGCGTCTTCATGATGTAGCTATTTTATTTCGAGTGTCACCTCAATTCTGTTTCATAATATTATTTCCATTTTATGTCACGTAGTCCACGAATACTGTATTCATAGTAACAACAAGAAAAGTGTTATATCATATAACAGAGATGGTATGTATTACACGGCCGGTTGAATTGAGCTTGTTGTAACCGAAAACCGTATCATAAATCCCTAAAGGCTAGTAAATCTTAATATGAAAAATGCGCATGAAATGTTTAGCCCTATAATTATTTAAGACAAGAGGTACTCGGTTTAAATTTATAAGTTATATTGCTATTAGAATTTTTTTAATGTTCCTATGTCATGTTGTATATGACACTATATAGCTATAGTCTCATTTTCCGAATTAAAATCAATAGGAAACGAAAAAACCAAATGTTGAAGTACTTAATTTTTTTCTTCCTATATAT
>DVQP01003944.1:0-10172 GCA_018231745.1 Danaus eresimus
TAAAACTACATAATCCCGACGTTTCGGTTACTTTACAGCAACCGTGATCACGGCAATCCGAAATATGTTAGTGTCATTTAAATGTCTCGCGAAAATCTAAGATCTCATTATGATAGCTTTGAAATTGTAGGACAGATTAAAATTATTTAAAAAGTAATTTACAGATACTGATGTAGGCTTTAAAACGAAGTGATATTTTTGATAAGACGTAGTACCATATTTATGTAAATAGCTTCCCAAAAAATGTTTAGAAAAGCAAATTTTTAAAAATTGTAAAATGGGTCTAGTATGTAATCCTTAAGGTATAGACACATGCCACTGCCGAGTTTTCTGTAGATCTATACCAATACATATTTAACAATTCCACCATATATTATTTTCTTATATCTCAGACTTTAGGCAGCGTTTTCGTTAAAAGCTCTCAGACGGCTCATGTTTTCCCGACATCTTCCACAAACATCGTTAATGTACACACAAGTAAATACAAAAACTTAACAAATTATACACTAAAACATTTCCCAAGAATCACGCTATCGAATGTTGATAACTGTTTGATGATCGGTGCAGTAGTTTTTCCGTTTGTCGCGAACAGACGGACAGACGCGGCGAGGAACTCTGCTTTATAATATGTATTGATTGATTGATAAGTTGAAAAAAATTACAAAAGGCAATTTTGTATTTGACATTTGTATTTGAATTTGACAGTTATATATTTTTTTATCCTTCAAACAATGGCACAACTCTAACAGCATAGTCTTAGTTTATTGAGGCTATAGCATAAATAAATCAATAAGTAAATATATTCTTAGTAAATAATGGCAACCGCCTTCTTCTAAATGAATATGTGTTATATAAAAAATACACAACACACGCAAGCGAGATGTCTGTCTGCAGATTTCCGGACGGATTACAGCTGGAAATCGAGTCTGAGTCAATTTCCGACGCAAGCCACACTTTTACATTCAAATTCTTAAAAATCTGTATTCCCAGTAGCAGGTTTCGTGAGCAATTTCCTTTTGAACCGACACTCTTATTGAATTAAATCCTCTCATTGTATTGTATTAGTAAAGTATGTTGGCTTAATACTATGAGGCCTAAGTGTATACTTGTGTAGGAATAAAAACAACACGTCGCGAGCTGTGATTTGTCACCACAGCACTAAGACGACTCCATGAGGCCGGCGAGGGGAACGAGCCCATGGGAAATCTACGGTTATTAGCTGTCAATCATCACAGATCGAATCGCGACAATAACTGTGGAAAGCTGGAGTTTTTTTATGTGACACACTCGGCACAGCTTATATAAAACGATCTTAGCGTGGTCGGTGTAACAGCCGCCATGTTTAACATGTATTCCTCATCGCATTAAGAATTTATAATCATCCCTCACGCTTTGAGAGCTTCTTACGCACGACGCAGCAATACTGGAAGTGATATACATATATAAATACAAACAACTGGCTGTTAAATAAACATTATCGTATATGTGCAACTTTCATATACAGCACAGAAAATAGCTATCACAACAACAATTTTCTGAACCCGATAAGAAAAACAATGCTGAGATGTTTATGTAATATTTTCATTTAAGAATATAGGATGGAACCTGTGCAAGAAACAAACGAAGACAGCGCACGAACCGGTCGGATCCAGCAATGGTCTCGTGTTGTACATCCGCGTCACAGTCAGCACCAATCATAAGGGCGGGTGGCTAAAAGGCAATAAATCTAGCCGGTCATAAATCACAACACCGCTAATTACAGGACCCCATAGCACTCGCTCAAGTGAGCGTTTTCCATCACTTTTCTAACATTAACAGTCGACTTAGAAATAAGTCACAAGAAAACGTTTAAGTGTCAAACAAGTTGTTTTTAAGTTTGTCTTAACAAGTGTTATAATTACCGACATCAATTAAAAGTGATATTTTTATATTTAATTAAATATACATAAAGTCGAATTAGGACTTAAATTTTTTTTAAAGGTTACCTATAATTCAGATATGTATAGACATGAAATCGATATATCTACGTTATTATTGCGTAATCGATTTTATTCTAATTCGATTCTTGTATAAACAAACACTACATTAATAGCTCCTTTAGTAAATCTCGGTGTTATTTTCATTTGAAACGTAGCAATTATAACTAATTGCGTTATCAGTGTTTTGATTTTCAAGGCCGTTCATGGGATATCTGGATAACCCTCCATACTATTAATACAACCCTAATGACGTAATATAATACTCTTGTGTCGTTAATGGTCCTGTAACTAACATATCAGTATATACGGGAATTATGTTTACATTGAAATCGGATTTGATTGCGATTTGTATTGCTACAGGAGCCTCTTATACAAGTCGATGGTGCTTATTAATTATCAACTAACACGAGCATATCAACGGATTTTTATTATAAGAACCATAAAAACATTAATACGACCGATTAAAATATTTGTATGCAAATGTAAAGCCTGTGTCAAATTGAATGTGTTTATATATATTTATTATTAATATTATTTTACATATTATTTAATCTGTAGCCAGGCCGGTGACTAACGGAGATCATCTGCCTCTCACCACAGATTATCACCGCGACAGGACGAGATGATTGTCACGCTAGTTTCAATACCAGATTGATTGCCTTACGGCATAGATAAACTTTCTAAATATTTGACATTATTACCCACATTTGACGGTTCAAGTGTATTAAAAACTAACGACAATAATTTTTATTAATATATAAAAAATATAGATTAAATATAATGAAAAATAAATCACATATACAATAACGAAGTAACAGGCTGGCCTAACGTAACAGATAAATTGTTTTAAACCCGTCCATTAATTGAAGTGTACAAATAAATCAAACACATATCACGCGTCCAAACTAAAACAGCCACCCGCACGTAGTAATCCATATTTAATTAAACAATTCGCCCTGATTCACGTTCACCTGAAACACCGACAAATGACTCGCATTTCCCGCGATTATCGCTGAGATGATGCCACGTTGTCTGTACGTGGATACGGAAATAAAAGTTAACGAAAAAAAAAAACCACTTCACAAAACAAACAAAAATAATAACCTATACATATACATCATACTTTTAAAACCATAAAACCGATGAACTCACTTGTGAGTCTTCAGCATAAATTATTCATATGGCAGTTTGTTATCTGTGTTACTTAGTCGCAGATAAAAACCATTTCAACTGGCAATTGATTGTCAATTAATGATAAAGATGATTTTAAATAGCATGTAACCAAGTTTTTAATAGTTTATTTTGTTTATCGATATACACAAAATAATGCATATTTATTTAATATTAATATTATCAGGCGACGTACTCGCCCACTACACACCGGAGAGCGAGTCGCCGAATGTTGGGACAGTTCTGTTTAAACATTCGGAAAGCAGTTCCAAGAGATGGACACGATCCAGGATAAGTTTGCTGCAAGCCAGGAAACATTTTCAGAAGCTAATACCATCGGCGTACCTCACGGGGACGATAAATGAAAAATATATAGCTAATTTATTTCAGTATTTCCAAACGTCTTACACTACGGTGAAGAGGGAAGTAAAGAATCCCGCAATGTACAATATTATGAACATTGCTCTGTCCGACGCTCTAGGAGGATATCTTAAACTGTGGGTTTTACCGATAACTAAGTACGCGTACTACGGCGGTACAGTGTCCTTAGAAAGAGCTGAGAGTATCTTCCAAGTATATGATGATATAAAAGCAAAATTGAAAACAGACGGTCGAGGCTGGCGCAGTCCCAACGAGAACTTACTCAACTCTGTCGCCATAAATATAGCGTCTCCAATGCGTTTATTCTTCACCAGAAGCATGAAAGAACCTTGCAAAGAATTAACATATCTGGAAAAAACCGATACAGGCCTAACTATACCACTACCAGTAATAAATTGGAACATGTTACCAACGATGTTATTCGTGCCTTTAAAAAACCAGTCACTGATGTCAGTCACGTCTCCCAACTCATCAAAAACGTTGCTCAAGTACTACGATATCGCCAACAAATGTATTAAGACTCAGAGCCCACAAAAGTTAGACGACTTCAACGCTAGATTTCAGACCTGGCTCGCTAACGACGTAGCACCGCACTTGAATGATGATAACTTGTACATAGCATTTGGAGGCATTCTTGTATTGATGAATAGAACTAAAAGTTTCTATGGTAGAGTAACCGACGCTTTGGATGACAATTTTTCAAAAATTAAAAACAAAATTATCTCACTAGGACTGCCAATAAACTGCACTTCAAAGAAACACATGATTGTGTATACGATACTACTCGTAGAAATCATATGCTTTATGATAGCTGTCATCTGCGCGATACGTTCCAGGCGGAAGAGCAGACGCGCTTTCTTCAAAAAATGCTTTAAAAAGATATTTAAGAGGAAACCTAAATTTAGCATCCATCGCTTTTCTACAGATTCGTTCAAAAATCGTTATATGAGTGATGACTCCACCAGAGATAGAAAAGGTCCACGAGGTGTTAAATTGCTCCTGAAGCCGAGACCGAGGAATTTGGAGGTAGATGTTCATTTTCCGCCTTACGACTGCAGGATGAGAAGGAGTTGTAGCAGCCAGTCTCAAAACAAGACCGCCAGTGAACAAATGACTCTCGTTAATGAGATCCCAAGAAAATCATCGTTGAAAAAAATTTTGCCAGAGTTCGACTCAAATTTTATGGACCTACAAGATGAAGAATTTTCAAATTCCCAAAAAAATAATATATACCAGGCGACGAATATGAATGAGATGAGAGAAAGATCCGTTATTTCAAGGGAGATCATGGAATCAAAAAAACATAAGACTTTTATGAAAGAAAACCGAAAATCTATACAACAAATGCTATTAGCCCAGGAGGCTGTTGCACTTAAACCTACCACAATGAGAACGACATCAGACTGCAATAGTTGTCTAGCATCTGGAATTAAAAAGAAATACTCAGGCTCTGAAGCCTGCACCTGTCCTGCAAATACAAACGCCAACAATAACGAACGCAAACACGAACCGAAGAAAGTGACATACAACGAGCCTCCAACGAGGAGTGGGAGACCAAGGAGAAGAGAAAAGACACAATGTAAGACTAAAAATAATCTAGATGTTGATAATAATCAAACTGTAATACATGAGCAGGCTCCACCTGAGTATAGCGACAGTAGAATAGAGAGTAATAAGATACCTCGAGGTCAACCCGATCACCCTCTTGTACGAATTAAAATAGATAGACCAGAAACAGAAATTAAAGTAGGCATCACTAGCTTTAGGAAATCCAATGTTGATATAAAGAAACCGAGCAGGATCCCGAGGCTCGCTGCTAAGGATACGAAAACGGAGAATCATGACGAAGATAACAACGTTGGTTCTTCTCCTTCATTGGAGAATACTTCGAATAAAAATGATACAGCGAAACCTATGAAAAACTTGCAAAAGAGGACTGTAGACGACAGCGCACTTAGCCGTCCCAGTACTACCAGCAAATTAAACAGCACACTGTAATCGGTTAGTTATAACTGACTTAGACTCATACGCATAAGTTTATTAGGCCGTTATCTATATTAAAACATAATTTTAAGTAAAACAATTGTTTGTCTGACCGGCACCCTAAAGTATTTATTAAGCCAAACGACTGTAAAGCTCTGGAAGGGATTATGAAGGTAAATTCCTCCCTAGTCTGAACAAGAGCGCCTAACGTTGACGAATTTATTTGCCGCGATCCGGGGTGAATTATACCCGGTTGCCCGCTTGAGTTATGGCATATTTTGCCCGGCCGACTCAGGTGCGTGCTAATCTTTCATTACAGGTCCACTTAGCTAATTGTGAACGACTTTGTGATTGCTTAACTGCTGTTTTTTCTCTTGTTAGCTAGAGCTTTATTTTAAGCAAAAGAATTTTATGATATTAACTTGATTACATATGTACGGCTTAAGAATATCTTTGAGGTTAGTTTAAATGTGAATACAATATGTGTAATGACTTATTAAAATCCATTCGAATGTTTATATAGTATAACATAGATATTTCTCAAGAATATTCGTTTATAACTCTTTGTTGTTTCCAAATTTCCGCACTAAATACTAGAAGATATAAATGAACGAAACAATTTACTTAATATACCTTTATTACTGGCTGCTCGGTCTGAAGGGTGTGTAGGTCGTCAAGGGTAGCCAGTAGATATAAATAGTGTCCGAATAATATTGTGGGCTTACCAGCAATTGTGCGGGATAATCCCCGATTGACATGGGATTTAGGACAATTTGTGCTTAACGTTTGATAATTTATAGTCACCGGCCTGTTGAAGTAATTGCGGACATCTGGAGAGATGTACGAGGATGAATGAATCTTCCTTTTAATTACATTAAATAGAACTTTGAAGACGTCGTATCTTTGACATATAATTAAACAGAAGTTATTAATAAGAGATATATTAAAAATACTTTTTAAATACCATGAAAACAAGAAAAAAAGCTTTCGTTACAGAAATTCCTGCTTACGAAAACAGCTTAAGTCTGTTATGAATATTTTAATATTTTCTTTCATTGATAATTAAATAAATATTTAAATTTATGTCATGAAATACAAATAATTTTTCTGTGTTTGTTTTATAATATTCAAATAGGTTTTTGTAATATCATTACTTCATTCTGAATCTCGAATGCTGTATGCGTGATTTATTGGACCCGCCACCGGGCTATGAATGTGACCAGAACCTGGCTGGATTAATTGAATTAATTCCAATACTATGTTGACTGACCTCAAAAGTATTTTAATCAACATTATTTATCGGGCCGTCAGTCTTGTATAAACACGGCACTAACAACTTTCTTCAACAGAGCTGAAGTTTTAACGAAATTTTCGCCACGTCTCGCTCAAGTTGTCATTGAATTTGAAAACAGATTCCAGTCACCACAAAATAAAGGTGATCAGTTCCTATTTAAGGTTATCCAAGCAATAAAATCTTACAAAATAACCCCGGCCGCTATCTCCTCCTCTATGTGTTTCTGAGGTCATAAATCCCACCAGACCCTGAACGATAAATCGGAGCACATTCCCGCTATCAACGGCGAAAGAACTCCTTAAATTAACCCGTTGACAATCGCCCCCAGACGTAGCGGTTTAATTTAAACTCTTGTTTTGTAACCAGAGTTTTGGTAACCTTATCCGAGTAATTTTCCGCCCTCTCTGTTGTAGACGCGGAAGTGTTGATGATAAAAGATAAAGCGACAAGGTTGTATGTTTGCGAGTAAATAATGTCTAATTGCGGCAAGGAGGTGTATAAGTAATTAAATGATATAACGAACTCTCCCGGGACGACTTCTTCGACGCTACCGGGTAGGAACGCTGTAAAGAGACATACTTACACCAAATTTAAAATAAGTCTCAGTTTAGAACAGTTGATTCTAGAAGTCGCTAACGTGTTCTTTATTAGATGGTATTGTTCTCAATAAATTTATTTAATGGATGTCAGTTATCCTACCATCGTAACTCGACCCTTACAAATCCCGAGTATTTATATCAGCAGATGAAGCCCTCAAACACAAACTGTATTATATAAAACATATTTTAATTACTAAAAGCCATACTATATTTTATTTAAAAGTGCCAACCCTGAAATCCCTAAAAATATCTTGTTCTCTTAAAGTCCCTGCGATAAGAACTTGACACGGACTTCATTATCAACTCTTAAAAGAATTTATTCAAGCAACCGCTGAAAAATAACTAATTAAAAGAATTTAGAACCCACTCAGTCCTTTGATTATTGAACTTAATATTTAGTACTTAGAGTTCAAATTACTTCACACACTACAATTATACAAATTAGTTAAAGATACCAACATCACAAACATCTTAGACTATTTGCAGAGTCACCAAACAATCAGAACTTCATAACCATCATTAATGGATCCATCAAATAGACAAATCTGGCTGGAGCTATTCAAACAGCGGGGGTTTTTAGTTATTTGGTAACAAACAGAGAGGGAGTTAAAACAAATTAATCACGTCTCCAATTTCGTGGAACAATGAAGGGGGCAATCCAGGAATTACAAGACCGCGTTATTGCACTCCGCTAACATTGACAAATAGGCGACGATTTGTAGCCTCGGATTCACTAATCAATTCGGTGGCAAGGACATTGAATATACACACGTGCAATATTATTAACTTATAATAACATTTATTGTGATGGTTTGATGCGAATGTTCCGTACTGTTCGTTATAAACATATATGTTTAGGACGCAGTGTGCCACTCTATAGACGAGAAACGGAATTGACCATTTAGGAAAAGAATTGCGTACATAATGTCACCTTTTTTGATAGTAAGGTAAGCTTAAGATAAGCTTATTTTTCTATAAAACATTTAAATACAATGAGAAAAAGAACACTGTGAAAAAAGATTGCTTATATATCAAAGCGGAAACTTTTGGCAATTAATCAAGAAGATAAGATTTTTTTTTTAGATTCCATATAAAAGCTTCTTAGTGTTTACTATAATAAAGTTTTTCAAATAGCACATGGCACAGATGACCTTCTTAATGAACACAACAAAAACATTTTGAACGTAGTCTCAGTGTAATTTCCCTGGGAGTAAAAGTAACTATTCCTTGAATCAAATAAATATATTTACTTCATTATTTTTCATATTTTAATTATTTAACTAAAATAAGACAAACAAAACTTGCAAAACATTTTTTTTGTAATGACTTATAATTAAAACTACATTATTTTGTAAGCCACTATTATCATGTAATCTACCACCCAGACAGTTACTGTCCGAATTCGCGTGCCCACAAAGATTTACTTGATCTTAAACAAGCAGCATCCGGCAAGATGTTCTTAATGCCTTAATTCCAACTTCCTCTCAACAACAGCTTTGTTACAGAAACCAATTTGTATGTAACAATAGACGTGTTCATGGGACAATTGTTTGTGGTCGCGTTACAGCCATTTACAGTCTCTATTATTAATATCAGAGTCAACTTGCTGGTCCGTCTGTTTGTGGTCCTTAAGCTTTCACTTAATATACGTAACGTGATCATTGTAAATCGTAATAGCAACGTAAAATTAAAGAGTATGATTGTTATTGTTTACGTTGTATGTCTTTTCATTTTATAAAACTGAATCATAATCACAAATAATTTCCATGAGTACGTAGAACATTATAATGAACAATTTAAAATGTATGTATTAGGATATTATTTTCGTCGCGATGATATATATTGGAGTAACGAGGGAAAAGTATTCGGGTGCCGTACATAAACACACGTCATGTAAAATAAATACGTCGGACGAATGAGGCCTCACCTGGCGGAAATCGTTCTAGTGCAATAATTATAAAAACAATATCACAGGAAGTAGATCCCCCACGTCCGGTCATTGGCTGATCTTTTGACCCCACCCCACCTGTATATAGAGCGCACTAGGGGTGTCTATATACCTTCCCCTTTTGGCGAGTGACATTTATCGATCAGATGTCACATGGATACCCAAAATACACGATACTCGTTACCATCAAATGCTGTTCACCAATAAATCAACCTCATGCCCACCACAAGCATCCCTGTGGTGGGCACGAGACTGAACTGGATATTTGGGATTACCTTAATCTTGCCAGTCAAAGTTTCTTTACCAAAAGTTTCCCAAAGAACCTTCCCGCGTGACCTAATCTATTAATGTCTGAATTTGAGACCAGTTTTTTTTATTAATATAAAAATAATACTATCTATATATTAATTGGATTATAACCAACACTTTATCGAAATCCATTTATCTTGAGTATTTTATTGATCTCGTGACAGACAAACTTTATGCTTAAAGTAAATAAACGAATCCACATATTTTCTGCCGAACATACTTTAGTGGGTGTATATGAAATGAAAGGCTTTTATCATAATCTTTAGCATATAACCTGCGATGATTTTATTGTGACACTAATTGGCCCCCCCGCTAATAATACGTTAGTTCCTTGCACATTGCACCTATGCACTCTCACGTAGCCTTCGTTATGAATGACGCATTTGCACTGTTTCGAAATTAAAATTAATTTTCTATATCCTATGCACGTACAGCGTAATCTTAAATCATATCAAGCCCTACCAAGGCTGCTGAAAATATACATAGCGGCAGTTCACAAGCGTAGGTGT
>DVQP01003945.1:0-10171 GCA_018231745.1 Danaus eresimus
TTATATATATATATAGCATTCATCTGACCGCAGACTCGAATCTACGTTATTTCTAATTACCTTTAATCATAAAAGTCCTGTTTGTTTGACTAGCGCGGTTCAATTTTCAATCATATTTATTTAGTACAAACATTGTATGTCGACACAATTTGCTTTTAGTACTATCAAATTCATTAATTGTTGTATGCTTCAATAATTATATTAGCCGCTACCGAGCGATATTGCAAACAATATACACTATTTATTGTATATAATATATAATTTTAATTACTTAATTACTTCATACACACAGCCTTTATTATGAGTTCGGGTACAGGTCTTTCTGTGATGGTTGGAATAAGTATAAAATGGTATTAGCTTGCTTATTCGCTATTTATTTTAAGTTAGAATGTTGGTATATATTCTTGTTTGTCGGATATTTGAGAAGCTAGGGCTTTACAGTAAAAAGTGAGCGCGTTAATAAAGCTTAAGGATAAACCTGTATAATTGTGCCTCGGTTGTTGCTTTAAATGTTTTGGCCAACGGGACTGGCTCCTCTTGTATTATAATTATAATACAATTTAATTTCTTATTTCTTTGCATTCTTTTTTAATTATTTTCCTTAATTTCGCTTTCATTAATGTAATTGAGAATATTAATGATAATATTTTGTTGTATTTTAAGTATTTTTCATAATAACGTAGACGAAAACAGTAAATAGTTAAGTTATAGACAGCGATGTTTGTTCGAGCGCCAAAAGTGCATTTTAAATTCATATCGTTATGATTATTTAAAGAATTTAAACCATTTTTTTTTTGTGTACGAAAGCTTATAACGCGTTCTGTTCAACTTGTTACAAAATGTACACCAGCTTTATTCGGAAAACGTACGTAATATAACGAGAATTACTCGGAGTGTGAAATCCAGCTATCAATCAGGACACCTGTGAGTAATCGTGAGTCCTACATCACCTTACACGAGGCAGTTATCGCTGCGAGCCATCAGACACGCCAGGAGACAGATGATATGTCATTTAAATGTATCACAATTATATGATATATATGCTATCAGTCAGTTATTGATAATTGTATTTATATCAGATAAAAATCTCCTATTTGAAGGTTCCTATACCGAAATGCTGTTATTGTCGTTATAAAATTAATAGTAATATAAAAGACATTCCCCGTACGTTGTTAATAAAGCTGGTAACGTTATCACCCTAAGTTAAGATCTCGCAGGGAGATAAGAGGGGTTCTTTTAAATAATGCCTTTAGAAAGTAGTCTTAATGCGTCCCTTGTTGTATTAATAGTAGCCCAGGCGACCTAACGACCGTTCTCCTTAATGTGATAACTGTATGCACTAAGAATATATATGTACATATTTATTCATTCTACATTGTATGTCATGAGCGCGTACTCATTGGCAAGTAATATATTTTTACCTGATGTCTAATCTACATGTTTGTGTACTGATCTGCAAATAGACATTATATTGTATTTTTGCTGATATTAAACGGATGTACGGTTTACATTGCTGTAAAATACTTAAAGTGAAGCCTTCTCTCAGAGATAAGAATCTATTTATTTGTCATTCTCTAAAAGATTTGTTTGGATGTAGAGTCACGAATCCTGAGGTTTTGTTTTAAAGACGTTGATATTGTGGGGATACATATTTATGGTAAAATATTTAAAGTTAAATATTCAATACTACTTCTTGAACATTTCCTGTTTCATTAAATTAGTTTTCTGTTAAAGCCCTAGTGGAGACTTAAAGGTAGACTGGAGGAACAGAGAAGGGGAAATTATTTGGTTTGGGAAAAGAAGACGGATGGATAAGTATTTCTCTTTCACGCGCATATTCAAAATCCCCTAAGCTATCTGTCTAAGCTATAAACTTATTTGAAAATCTGCAAGCAAGGTTTTAAAAACAGAAACGATTATAAACGAATATTAACATTAACGTGGTCGGTGTGTTGATAATTATAAACGGATTTTGTTTTTTTTTCTTTTCATTAAAACAATTAGTGAGCGCACATAATTCTAAAATCCACCAAATAAAGCTGTCTTAGTAAAGTGCAGGCATTTATCAACAAGTGTGACTTGGCTCAGGGTCGTGTAAGTTTTAAGAGTTCACACTCTCCTTACGCTATTATCAACACTTTTACTTGGATTTTTATATTAAGCTACTTTTGAATTAAGATAAATTCTAGTTTACTTTCGCAAAACTAACTTCAAATAAACAACAGTTCAATACTTTGTATTTTTTTGTATTTCGTTTTATACACGTATGATACCATCTGACTATCCAAGCTGTGTGCTGTAGCTAACGGGATGCTTATCCCAGACTCGCTTAACTGAGTGTATTGATTTGATATTCAGTTTCTAAATAATAAATACAACTCGATATATTTTAGGGACGCACTATAACAGATTTTAGGTCGGCTTTCAAAAGTAATCACTTAAAAGGATTTTTTGGCTGTCACAAAAACGTTAAGCCGTTTGTTTTACAATATTTTTCTACCTTGAATAGTTAAAGTTTTAGAAATATATTGAACGAATACGTTTAAAAGATTAACTATGATGGATAAAATAATATGAAAAGAGTAAAAAATATATAGTGAAAGGACCCAGGTGTATGGTTTTAGATTGAATTAAAACTGAATCAATAATAATGTTTATAACATTCTTCTATATTTGGATGTTGATTTACGACAAACGAACTACCCACGGACATGGCTCGTAAAGCGTGTCTGGAGTAAGGAGCACGCAGCGACCTAACATCAAACCAGACTATAGCTTTATGAACATCAAAATTATTGTTCCGCCAGCGATTCTACTTCGAGATTGAAGTGTTCAAAACAGTTGTAGCTTGATCTTCGTTTAGGTATTGTATTAATAAAATCTATTCAAAAAAAATTTATCGAGACTTTTAACATTATTTACACTGTCGATGTTAGCGATGCGTCTAAATATATATGTATATATAAATTAGTTACAACTTATATGAAAAGCTTTTAGACATAATACGAGATATTCAATTATCAGATGGCACTAAAAATGTTTCTCGTAAAATATTTTATAGGAATCGGTTCTGCGGATTCCAAACTGCTAATAATGTATTTATTATGTTTAAATAAAACTAATTGTTTTACATCCGAAAATAGCAGTTTTATTTTAAGAAACACTCGCAAAAGTCTTAGATATCATTATATATTGTGCTATTTAAATATTTTTTTATATTATATTCATTCCGAATTGTCAACAGATTGTCAACCTTGTCCGTTTCCTTTGTTCGTGTTTTCCATTTACAGCAATAAATTTACGACTTCCAATTCTTCGTTTATTTAACTACTTGGTATCTGGTTTAATTGTAATTTTGGTTACCTTGAGACAGCTATTTAGAGATATATTAGACGCTAATACAGACACCAAGTCATCTATACTGTTATTAAAGTTTAAAGTCATCTTTCGTGATGAGTCCGATAAAAATGACAAGTGCAATAAAACTAAGAGGAAGGAACTATATATCGATGACCATCCATGAAACACGTAAAGATTAAATCAGTCTCTCGTAAAGCAGACGAAACTAACACAAAATGACAACAAGCATGCATCAAGACTCAAGTCAGCAAAACGTGAGGCGTCTCCAGTCCCGCTATCAAGATGGCCGCTCTCCATTTTATATTTTTGGCGGGAGACTTGGTACTGCTTGTTTTAAATTCAACTTCCGTATCGATTATGTAAGCGATAATAAATTGAAGTCGAATTTCATTTTATATTTTCATGTATAGAAATACTTTGAGCGTGATTTATGTTGTGTGAGTTTTTGTAGAGATTAATGTTCGTCGGTCTATGATAGCGGAGAATCAAGCGATTGAGATACATGTATCACAGTAATTCATATATTATCTTGAATCATTATTCAAATACGAAACTGACTGAAGCGGGTTTAAATTAGTTCGTCGCCATTGTAAACTGTAACGCGTCTCAAATACTTCCCAGGAGGGCCGAGCCTCCCATAGATATCCTTTCAGTAAGGTTCACTTTCCGAAGTAATAAGCAATAAATTGTGTACCTTTGTTTACATAATTTAGATAGAGGTATTGCTGTGGAGATGCTCATCCCCCGGGACTCCATACACGTGGATATTCACAAATACCTATACCTACACATATATACATAAGTAGTGTCTTACACACCAGTTTCTTGTCGGCTGAATATCAAATGATGAGTTTATTTGGAAACGATTTAAGTGAAGATATAGATTATTTACGTTCCATTTTTAAATCGAGACGCATTATCGACTTTTAACGAAGAAATTTTATTCCGTGCTTAAATTTTATACACAATATATATCGTGGAAACATATGTTCACAATGCTTTAACAGTTTTTTTTACTGCTTTTATTTTATCTGTATTGTAAAAAAAAGCAAATTAAAAATAAAAAACAAATTGTAGGTTTCATTAATGCAACCTCTTTTTTATGATGAATCGATTAGGTTAATGTCTAAGATTCCAAATAGCTCATATTAGTTATTAGTATAAGAATTACATTTGATTTATTATTATAATGGTGACTTGCGACATTTGTCACATTAGTTTCATATTCATACATTGTCGTGTGCATTATGAGTGACTGATTAAATTACTAGCGTTCTGTTGTTAATATTTCTACGTGTGACATTTTAACTATTATTTCTGTATGGCGTCTGATCGTTATGCAATATGTTTAGTTAATAATAAATTACATCCGCTTTAAACTTATTCAGATTACAAATCGATTATCATAGAATATGCTGTCACATTCTTGATCGCTTGTACGTTTTTATATTGCGCTAGCATGAGTTTCTAACGTAAATGGAAACAAATATATAACAATAACTTCCATATGACATCACAAATTACAAATCTTAGTGAGTTCTCGCGGGAAATAAATAAATACAATACATTTTTCTGGCTCCATATTTAACATATGCGCTGCGAGGCATAACGTTCGAGGATTGAAAACGAACACACGTCACGTACAGTCGCAAAAATATATTAATGTGAACTGTAAGATTTTAGACTGGGAATGTGAAATGCTTGGAAACTCCTTGGAGGATCACGGATATAACCTCCTTGGTGTCCGATACGATTTTTTTATTTGTGCCTGTCATGTTGGTAACTTTGTTTTTAAAATATACCTACATTACATATATAGATTACATACATACATGTAGTAGTCTATTATTCATGTGCTACTCACTATTTGCTAAGTGCACTTTTAAAGCGAGATCAACATTGAATTATAATTTATGACATCCTATCAATGTGTCGTCTAGTTCAGACTAGTTTATGTAAATACAGTATGCTACAATGAAAATAGAATGTTGTGCTTATTATAAATAAAAAAAATATATAATAAGAAATCTTTTTTTGTTGTATGTGTTTACTATTCATCTTTTATTATTTATAAGGAGATCTCATCTTTAAACATATTATTACTTATATGCTATTTGGTTGTTTTTTTCGGTGCTGTTCATTGTTATTAAAATTATTTTAAACATTTGAATGTGATGTATATCAAGCTACAAGTACACAGATAACATAAAAATACAGATGTCATTCCATTATATTTTTATTGAATCCTAATTCACATCAAGGAAATGTAATTCTTGTTTTTAGTTCAAATAGGTTATATTTATAAGACACGAATGTCATCTCATATTTATCTCTGATAATATCTCTGTAATGTGATCATATGGTGTTTGATTTTTCAACAAATCGATCCATCCATGCTTATCGTAGTAAGACAACATTCGTGATATCTTTAGTACTTCGATGACAGAATCCAGCAACAGTCCAAGCTATGAGGTAATACATTCGTTTAGAACGCTGATGTCTTAATGACTCATTATGTTAATTGAAAAACTGCCGGCGTTAAATTACGTTAGGGAAAATTAACTTGTAAAAGGAAATTAAAAAATAATGTTTGAAACAACAAAAGCCGGTACATTCCGTATTTTTAATATATACATTAATTAAACGTAATGGCATTAATAAATATTTTTGTAATATAAATATATATAAGTTTGTTCAATATATCCGTTTGTGTGTAAAAGCAATGACAGAAAATAAGTAAGTTGGAATTCTTACAGCGGAAAAGTCGGCAAGTTTCGGCGGGCTTCGGAAAGTTCAGGGAATCCCAAACATTCCTGGATGTGGAATGTGAGATATGCAGGGCAGCGATGGTTTTATTACTTGTATAACGTTTGTCACAAAGGAGAGTAATGGATATTAGTGTTCCGTACAGAACAGTTTCTTACTAACAATACGGAACGCTATTTTGATCTTATTGAAGAATTCTCATCTTACGAGTTTATACTTTAGAATACGTAACTTTTGATGTATGAGTGTACCAGTGGGAGAATATAAAGGAATACTAAGTAAGTGATTAAAATTAATTACTTTATAGTAACCGGATTGTGAGTTAAATACGGACAGTTTAAGTACATTAAACCGGTAATAATTAAATTATTTATAAAACAAACCATATCGTTCTCAACAAAATATAAATACATTTAGAACTTGAAGCATCTCATACATTTTGTTATTTTTATTTTTTAGGTAATTTTCGTCGCTGTATCTGGGAACGTATCGTGTGATAACGAATAAAAATCTGTTGTTATCAGTACATATTCTCGTTTCTCGGGCGATATTCGTTTGTTTAATAATTATTTCTTATCAAACTGATAACGCTACAATAACTCAGTATCAAAAACACATTTCCTAACTGAAGCGCCGTATTGTACCGCCGGGCATCTGTTTACTTATTTTATTCGGTTATAATATTGAGTGTTGTGTTAGAAAAAGCTAAGAATTATCCGTCGGAATGTATTACGTTGGTATGTCAATTCATTTGATATAATTCATCCGTGATTTTACTCAGTTCATGTTATCTAATGCGAACACTAGAATAAATTTCTGTGAACATGCGTTTTTTAATATTAGATTTATTCGCTTCTTGTTTTAGTTTATTAAATTACAAAAAAAAAAGTACTAATATTAAATAAACAAACATCAAATATGACGATGTCAGTGAAATCACCGCTCAAGAAATTTGACGCTGTATATAATCTGTGTTATTTTGCGAATTTATTGCCTGTGGCCTTCGAGAGTTACGTCAAACACAACAAATGGAAAGTGAGCCATGCTGCCATGAAATATATTGACGACTATATTCGATATCTATGTGTTATGATAACGAATAAGTAGCCTGTTAGTTAGTTCCTGATTATAGTTAATTCATACGATTGTGTTCAAATGTTTGACAATTGATTTGTAGTGTATGCAACATATGGCAGTTTGTTTATCTTGTTATTATTTACTTATCTATGCTCTGTAGATGAATATCTACAGTTCTTTTTTTGTCTGTGGCTGTTTCTCTTATCAGCCTAATGCAGTTTTAACATCTATATCTGTCTTCATTTTTACTTCCGTTCGACCTTATTTTATTTATTAATTCTTATGACCTTGTAAGGAGGACCTTGTCTAAATAGAAGGCGAAAATCTTACAGGAATATATTCGTTAAAAACCTTCTATATCAAGTTCTTTTTTTCTGTTGGATACAGGCTATTAATGGTTGATACTTTACGTATTCATATAATTCGTATATCTGAATTGTTAAGTGATTATTTGAAGCCTAAAGCCGAGGCGAAGCATCAAATGCCTAGCTGACGGCACCTCGAGGTCTTAAAGCCAACTTCATTGATATATGTGGGGTACAGATAGCAAGTCATTAACAGAAACAATTATAATGTGGTTCCGTACACACGCCGGTGGCAGGCTGCGGCGAGACTCAATTAAAACATATACCTGGACTGTTGCATACTGTTTATAATTATGTAAAAATATGCATACGAATCTAATTAAAAGTAATATTATTTTTGCTCTAGAAAATATAATTACATGAAGAAAACGAAATAAAATATACGTATAGGTATTTGTAATATCTTTTGTAACACGCGTCACATAGTTTCTTACTCCGTTGCTTTCGATTGTCTAAGTATGAAGATAAATGCTGAGCTGTGGCACAGTGAGGCGAGAGGTTTCGTCTAAAAAAAATTCAACCACCTCCAAAATTAAATTTGTGATTTCTCGAACAGTATTTGCAACGTACGCTCGTCAATAAGCAGCGCCAGTCAACAGAGTTAGTCAGCTGTTGGCAGCGCAGAGCCTGTTGTTATATACGGAGCACGTACAAAACACAAACACTGTTATCTAATATGCATTTTACTGGCACGTCAGCAGAAAAAAAATTGTGAAATCAGAAGAAATATTAACTCAAATACATTCCATTTCTAGTTTCATATAATTTATTATCAAATATGTGGTTTGCTCTGAAATTGTTCAATATTTTATCCGCTGTTATATATGTTGCGGACGGTACGACGCGTAGCGGCTGTATAATGCGTAGCAAGCCTGCAAGTTTGATGACAGTCGTAGAGGACACATGCCGGCTACGGAGAGGCTACGGAACGGCTACGGAAAGGCTACGGATTATTTGTTCTCCGACTTAAGCAATTCACACACGATCTTATCGCAAAAAACATAAAGTCTATATTAAAGAAAAAATAAAACATCTGGAATACGTTTTGTGTGTATTAGAAATGAGATCTTAAATCGGGGAGAGAAGGTCTAAGATTCTAGAACGAGGTTACTAAAGAAATAAAGATTTGTGTACACGTACGTAAAACTAAGTAGCACGTGTTATATTCAATGAATTTTGAATTCAAAAAAGGTTCACATAAATTTGTTAACATGGTATACGTTATGTTTGTTGTGTCCTCGCCTCATTAGATCCGTGTCTGATAAACAAATATTTAACCATTGAAATCATAATAACCGTCTCTTATATCGTTTAATATTTTGAATGAAACGTTGCCAGATTCAATATTTAATGATTCTATATTTATTTGATGGATAAACAAAACATAGTGTAATGTACTTATCTCTTGTGAATAAGTTACACGTCCCTGGAGCAGCGTATTGAATGAATAGAGAAGTCAGATTCACGTTATGTAGCATTGGATTCATCACCAGACTCTGTGACCTCTCTAGAACTTAATTTCCCCAAATCCTTTTTCCCCCCCTAAGTTTCATGTCTTGTTGGTTGTTATAATGTATGTATTTTTGTTACAGGGCGTGTAGACAGGGTGGCGGGTTACACGCGGCACGTGTACGCGGGCGGCGCAGGCGCATACCACACGCGCGCGCCCGCCGTACCACTCAACGCTAGTAAGTACAAACACAACTATACACACTTCGAATATATACTCGTATTTATGTTAATCGATTTATTGTTTATCAATTAAGATTGAATGAAACTACAAATAATTATAATGGGAACCAATTTTTTATTATATCTTTCTTTTTTCACTCAAAACTTTGCAGCGGTTAAAATTGATTTACGATGCAATAATTTCATTGGCTGTTCATATTCTTGGCCAGTTTTCTTCTAATCACTATTCTCATTTGATCGATTTGCTTGTTCCAGTATAATGTTATGTTGGTTAGCGTATTAACTATTTGTATAAATTAATCAATCGATAAACTCGAGACATAACAGTAATGGTGATAACGTCATTTACATAAACCCGGCTAACGAAGCGCTACGTCGGACAATATTACTGTTACCTGATTATTATTATAATTCAATGTAAACCCAGTGTAATGTGCATGTATGTCTAATGTTGTTAGGCCAAGTCCGTAGTTTATACAAAACTATGTACATACATGTGGAATAATCAAATGATAAAGATACTGTTTTCTTCTATGTATCTTTTTTAAATATTCTAAGCTCATAATTTTCAGATATGGAAAATTTTAATGAAGAAAAATATGTTATTTTGCTATTTTCACCTTAGATTTTTTACCCCCGAAACAAAAAAGGTACATATGTTTTAAGTTGGTCGTTGTAATATGTATGTGTGTGTCTGTTTGTGGTACTGTTGCTCCCAACAGGAACAACCGTTTTTAATGCGGTCGTTTTCATTTGAAAGTCAGTCTGCTTTGATGTGGTTCTTAGCTATGATTGTTAATTACGATACCGGGCATGGTCAGAGTATCAGATCTCTACAATATGACTGATTATTCGAATCAGTCCTTCACAAGTATAATTGTTTAAGACAACTAATGTGTAAAAGTTTTAAA
>DVQP01003946.1:0-10170 GCA_018231745.1 Danaus eresimus
TATATATAGTATATATATATGGTAGTTGAAAAAAAATGTTTTTCCGGTTTTTGCTGTTTATATGTAAACCTAATTTTTAATTTAATTAATTAATCCTATATTATAATCAAATATTTAAAAAATCAAAATTAAAAAACTTACGAATATAAATAGAACTTTGTTAGTAAAGGTTCTTACTTATGTTAAGAATATAGTAACAATTATAAATAGTATGAAAGAATATGCAAATATCTTTGTTGCTTTATTGACAATAAAAAAATGACAATATTTAGCAAACTTATTGCCATATTATAAATCGAGAATCAAATTTCAGTTTTTCCCCTTAAAATTTTTTACCTTTCAAAATGTGTACGTGTTAGCATAATACCTATTTTATATTCAGGATTTAGTAATGTTTTAGACAGTATCGACGTATGTGCTCTGACCTGGCAAATGCTTTGGTTTACTGTAAATTTCGCAAGTGGCTTTACTCTCACCATTTAACTATGTAGATGCATGTGTTGTGAATCATTATTTCGTTACATTACGGCAATTAACCAAATAACCACTATTGTTTTTAATTAAAACCGTTTGTTCGTTGAAATTTCGGAACTTTAATCTCATTGTTCGATAACTTTTATCATTATGGCCGTGTCTTTCGAATGTCAGCTATGTTTTAAAAACAGCCGTATAGAATGTCTCTCTAAAACTATTTTACCTTTTACATTAGACAATATTTTGTCTCAATTATAATCGACGCATGTGACCATGCACTAGTTTCTTCCCTTCACTTAAAAAGGCTTGTAAAAAACACTAGCAATAGTTTTGTGTTGAAAATTCAAGCTCATAAATATTGTCCCCAAATTCGTAGTTCTAAAGACACTTCTATCAACTGTATGTGCATGGGTCTAGGGATTAATTATTTAACAATCACTAGGAGTCTGAGTTATTCTAATTATTATTATTATATACACACACACACACATATATATATATATATATAATTATTTCTCAGTGATTTTTCATAGCTTGTCAAATAAAGCATTCTGTATTAGTCAAGTACACAAAAAGTTATTATTAGTACTAGGAATAATGAATGACTATTAGACAGATATGTTCAAGGTAATAATGATTACATTCTTCATAATTATAAGTTGCTACACATAAACTTGTTTCTCTTAAAGAGGAAATAATCATAATAAAATAACCAAGCAAACTCATTCTTGAATTATTCAAAACGTATCTGCTGAGACCACGGACAAGAATATGTTAATTAAATTGGTTAACAAAGAGAATCGGTATTTTATTATTGGATTTCTTTTTTTTATTTCAGTTGCTCTTCACTGTGTTAGCAGTGGTTGTAGCAGTACCTACACCTGGTAGAATTCCAAAGGTCTACAATGCTTTGATTACCTCCAATCAGAATTTGGAGCCCAGCAAAGCATTCCCTCTATATCAGCCAGTACTGCACAACACTTTCCCATTTCCCTATCAAACAATTCTATATGGAGATTACCCTCTAACTAATGTAAGTATCTTTAAAAGAAACATTGGAATGCACTTAAGAAAAAGTATAATTTATAGATTTTTCAGAGCATTTAAGGAATAACACATCAATAACAAATTTAACAATCATAAATATAAGTAAATTTGTATACTTGTGTAGTTTTTATAAAACACCAGTTACCTAAAAATGTGAATGAGCCAGTAACATAATATTAAAATATTTCTAGGGTATAATTCCCGTGCCAAGTTCCCCACCAAAAGATCCGGACGTGAAATCAGTAGAACCATCAACTCCTGCCCCGGAGGCGCCACCTGCTGAGTCCACAGAAAAACCAGCGGAACCAGAATCCAGCAGCCCAAAAGCCGAGGATGGAAAATCAACCCCAGTTCCACCTCCACCGAAAACAGAGTCACCTATACCATTAAACGAGTTCGGCCTGCCGCCTCAAGTGCTACCAATAAGTCGTTTCCAACCCAGTTATGAATACACTCCGTTTGCGTTCCCATATTCTTACTCGGGATTACGATTCTATGATCCTTACGATCCGTTCGGCTTTAGCGCTTTCCCTAGCTACCCGCTGTACCGGCCGTTGAGTAACGTTTTGGGGCCGTCGCTTCCTTTCCCAGCTGTCAAACCGCAGACAGCAGCCGCAGCTGAAGCAAGCAAAGGAGACGTTCAACCTCCACCAGCGGAACCGAGCGAACTCAACGTTTTAAATTACTCTTCAAAGGACCCAGCCATACCTAATGTACCCCCGCCACCACTCCCACAAGGCGGTCTCAAAGTTGATAAGGAATAAATTACATTTAACACACTAAAACTTAAAAAAAAAAAACAACATATTTTGTAAAGATTAACATGATTCACCACAAACACATGTTTCTCATATTTACGATAATGTTATAAAATATTTACATAATTATATCAAAGTTCCTCGATAATAATCTCAACCTACGAAACGACATGTACATATATTTTTTAAACATTTGTATATAAACTTATAATCTATATGATTTGTAATGTATAATAAATATATAATAAATAGGGAGATTCACTCAATTATAATTTTTACATTTTAAGTCTGCTACTAATATTTAATGCTGGGCGACCAACATAAACCTCCATTTATTAAAATACAAAAAAAAAAAAATTAAATGAACGAAAAAAAAAATATTTACAAGAAAGTTATATATTGAAATTACTCTAGAGATATCATAGAATGTTAAAATAAGTTACAATTACCCAATACAAATTACTTTTTAGTTTAAAATAGGAATTTTAACTTAGTTTTATTCTCATTGTGCGCTTCGGAATCTTAATTTTAGTTTTAATTTTAGTCATAAATTCCCAACTCAGGGTATTATAAGCTACATAGTCTAGCTATTATAACACAATACTTATGGACCTCGCACTTCATGGAAGTGATATTGAATTTTTATATTAACGAAGCTAAAAGCTCTTATCCAAGTTTATACGTTAGATAACGGAAAACTCTATTTGTTCACAACACAAGTATTTAACAGACATTGAAGGATAGTCGGATATTGTTTCAGAGATATCTTATCGTATTTCGCTGATGGAAGTGACAGTTATGTAAATAATTGTCAAATGTCAATGTGTCTTTCACGATACACAGGATGATTTTAGTAATTAAATGACTAAAATATCATAGCTTTATTTATTTCTTGTAAAAATAATATAAATAGTTACAGTTAAAATAAAGTTTTAGGTACTGTTTTAAAGCAGTAATTTTTTTTTTGGGTTGAAATGTAATTAATATTATGTTTGTGTAATTAATGTCTTATTACTACGTTCCCTAATTATTTGGTATACAGGTTGGGCAGACGATGTATCAATTGTGTTTACCGGATTCCAACGCAGTTAAAAATTTAACTAATACATAATATACCTAAATGTTTAGACGTTTCAGTATATAATAAGAAGTGTTAAGGTATTGTTTTTTCTTGACGTATTAATAGAAAGTCTGTCAAAACAAGTCCAAGTATTTCGAAGTAAATCATATTGATGCTAAAAAGAACGCCCTGTATACTCACAATGTACACGTTTTGATTATCACAGTGTCGTATCTAAAGCTTTATAGAAAATCTCAGATTGGCGTTTCGATTGAACGCCAGCGGATTAAATTGCTTATGGGTTCTCTTTATTTATGTATATATGTATAAATATATAAATCAAATATGATAGGTGGGGCTCATTTGTTTATATTCAGTACGTTTTTCTACGTGGGACTTCAGGTAATATATATTTTTATAATTAAACTTTTGTAATTTGAAATTAATCTTTTTGAATTTATGGAAAATATAACTGTACTCCTTATAATAAAAATAAGGCCAAGTTTTTATAGAAATTGAGATTTTCATATATTTATCGAGATGTTTCTTATATTCCAATCAGTTTTATTCCCAGAGCAATCTTATATTTCTGTAACTTCTACTGACTTTGACGTACAAACAGTGAAAAAATGAATTAAAACTGAAAACGATTTCAATCTTTGCAATAATAACGAGAACAACTACTGTGTACAGTATTGCCTTGTTTTGCTAATAGGTTTTACCTCTTATTTGAAATGCCTCAATGTTGTTAATTTAACAATATCAGAAGAATCGGTATTAAAGCGTTCGATAATAATAATTTGATAATTTTGTTTCGTCCAATGATTAAGAATACCAGAAGACTTAACCTTAAACCAGCTTCAGTTCAATTAATTCGTATTAATTTTTGCTAAATTTCTGTAGTTAAAGAACGATAGAATATGAACAGCCTTAAAACAATATATTTACGATAGCAGTCGCAGCTTACTATTTGATCTGGTTATTCGCTTTGCGTCTTTTAACATAATAAAAGCCTAAATTAACTCCAGCTCCTCCATTATATTGATAAGTATCAGTAATTTTCAAAACATTACAGCCTCTATTTGTTTGTCATTCTGATAACATAAATAATCGATTTAGACGTAGTAAAAGTCTCACGTTTATTGGTGTTTTTCTCTCTAGGTGTACTTAAATTGTATAACTCCTTACAGTTAACTTGGATCACAAATATGAAGATTAAATAATTGCGTTTTCTTTTCGACAATAATGTAATGTCTAATACATAATGTTGTTCTAGATATGTCTCGAAGAAATAACGAATAATGGAATAACGGTACAATGGCCAACAAGCTTCTCAGAAAAAAATATTATCTCAAATCCTTTGTGTTATTATGGTGGTAATTTAGTGACGCGAAATTGCACTGACAATAAATGGGAACCACCGGCTGCTGATCTACGACCCTGCATGATGGCCGAGAATATTTCTAACTTATCGGGTTGTCCACCTGGTTTTAATAAAATATCAAAAAACAATGATGATTTATGCTATCAAATTGGTAATCCCACGGAATGGAACTATCCTTGTCTTAAAAGTGGGGGAGCCTCTGTAATTACGGATTTAAGCAGTGAAGATACTATAACTCTCTTACAATCATTAAATGCTCGGAATATTTCAAGATATTTTTGGTTACCAGCTAAAAGACAAAAATTTTTCAATCCAATTATCTGGCACATTCCTGGTCCAAAATGGGGTCACCAAGTAGAAAGTAAAAATTTTTTAAAAACTAGATTTTGGATTTTACAAACATGCTTACTTTTAGATATAAAGGAAAACGTTTTAATAACGGAATCCTGCACAGAAAGATATCCAAGTTTATGTTTTTATATTAATGAACTACATTATCCAGCGAAATGTCCAGAAAAATACATGTCGGTTAGATATCTACCGGACGATGGAACATGTTTCGGAATAGAAAAATCCGATACTAAGCTAACATTCCAGGAATTTGTTACAAAAAAATGCGACACCCCGATGGGCGATAGAGACAGTGAACTTATACGTTTCATATTTAAAACAATAGCAAAGTTGAATAAGCTACCTGACGACGTGTGGTGCTGGTTTACTTCGCTCCAAAGAAATGTCACGTCGATCACTGGCAACTATATTAATTCAAGCAATATATTTATGTCCATTAACACTTTTGGTGCCGTAAATTTAATAAACAACGAAGATATACAGTCTCTTCCCTGTATGGCTTGTCAAACTGCAGTTATTTATCCAGAGGCTGAATTAAATTTCGAATACAGTGAAGAAGAAAAGTTAATATATCTTACAATATATCATCCTTCAAGCTTGTGGAAATATAATCAATATGATAGAGGGATTCAGTGTTTTTCAGATGGGAATGGGCTAGTGAGGGTTGTCCACATTGACGATTATCCGGTCCTAGAAATAAAGGAAATTGCTAATTTTAAAAATTCGGATACAGATAGTGTTGATAAAATAGTGTATGCTATAAGTCTGATAACACAGAGATCAGCACAATATTGGTGCGAAGGACATACTAAAAATTTTTCCCTTATATCAACACACAAACTGGTAGTTAATCCTTTAGGCGAAGAAGTACATGTTTTTTCTCTTGTTATAAAAATAAACATTTCAACTTATGAATTTCTTGATAAGTTGGAAACTCTTAATAATGAAATACTTAATAACATAAAAAACATGTTTAAAGCTAAAAAAGTTCTCGTAATGGATTACCTCGAATATTCTGAGATCCATTTAATGATTTTACTGCATTTAGACATCGATATAAGAAATGTGTACAACAATACAGGTAAAAACATTAAAATGACATACGATGCCTTATTGAATATAGCGGAATCCGAATTATCCAAATACAATTATATTTTTATTAATATATCCAGTTCTATGTATTGCGTGCCAATAACATCTTATGATAATGCTACTGAACTGAATTGGGAACTAACGGCTATTGGACATATAGCAGCCCCGAATGAGTTCTGTCTGCAAAAAAATGGGTTACCTGTAAAGAGATTATGCACTGGATCATATCTTCTAGGAAGTGTTTGGGGAGGTGTAGAAGGCACATGCAATCAAAATTATAAGCCGTCATATACAACGACATTTCTGTATAATTTTGTAAAAGATCAAGTGCCTGAAAATGATACCTCTCGTTTTCTTGTTGATGGTCTGAGTTTCGTCTTAAATGATGTGAACATTATAATACCAGCGGATATTTATTATTTGTCTATGTCTTTAAAACATATACTGAACAAAGCTGATGAAAACCTTACTAAAGTCGATATGGGAAACATTGATAATATTGCGTGGGCAATTGATAGAGTTATGCTTCTAGACAAATCTTACTTGCGATTATCACAAACATTAAATTCAACAAACGTTATTCTTGATTCTGTGGGGGGTATCATTAATAGATTAGCTGTAAAAGAAGCTAAAATAGGTATTCAACGAAATTTCTTAAGTAGCTATCAGTTGGCTGTTCGACCTCGTTTCATTTTACAAGTGTCCTATCCACACAACAATAATATAAGTGGAATTGCTGTGACCAGATTGTCCAGTAACGATTCATTTATATCTATGGAAATAAAACCCTTATTTATAAATACAACATTAGAAGATGTATTGTCAATAAATAATTTGGAAGTAGCAACTTGGGTACCGATGAATGTTTTACAAACTCTGAAAAAAATTAACAATAATGGAAGTAAAGAAGACGTAGAAATGAATGAAGATATTTATATTATAATAAGTGTCTTCTACAGCGATGTTATGTTTCAAGAATTAAATGAAACATACTCGTATAATGTAAATAGTCGAGTAGTAGGAGTGGCGCTGCCGCCTGGTTTTATTTCAAATTTAGAAGAGCCAATTCCTCTGATATACAAAGATCTAGTATCTGCAGGACCGAATAAACATTGTGGGTATTGGGATTTCCAAATGAATTCCATGTATAGTAGTCCAGGTTATTGGTCAAACAAAGGATGTTATTTAAGAAAAACAAACCACAGCTTGACTGTTTGTCAATGTTACCATCTGACACATTTTGGACAGTTGATAGATTTTAATAGAGCTAAAAATAATAGCGATTCTGATGGACGCCATTCTATACCTTTGAATATTATATCATTAATTGGAAGTTTTCTTTCCTTGTTGGGCATCATGGGTTTATGGATCACGGCTTGTGTTTTTCAGACGTGGAGAAAAAAAGCTAGCACGAAAGTTTTACTTCATCTTTCTAGCTCGATTGCTATGCCCTTGTTGATTTTGATCATTTTTAATTTGAATGATACAATTTTTGTTGAAGATAACGGTGTTTGTACTATTAAGGAACGTTCAAAAATAATATGTATAACTTTGGGTGCGGCCTTACATTACTTTGTTCTTTCTAGCTTTATGTGGATGCTTATAACTGCTGTCTTGCAATTTATAAGATATGTGAGAGTCCTCGGTGTATACAGGCCTAAAAGATTCATGATCAAATTCACCCTAATAGGTTGGGGCACTCCTTTGATACCTGTTATTATTGTATTGGTTCTCGATAAGGAGAACTACTTGTATAAATCACCAGTATACACCAATTTTAAGTATGCAATCTGTTATCCGAGTGGCTTTTATTTCATAGTGACAGTTGTTGTTCCTATATGTATAATTCTTTTGATAAACATTTCTCTGTTTATTTTAGTTATGTGCGCAATTTCTAAAGGACCTGATGGTAAAATGCGAACAGCTGACGTTGATCTATTAGGCGCCCAACTAAGGTTGTCAATATTTTTGATATTTCTATTAGGGCTGACATGGATTTTTGGTATATTTAGTTTTTCTAATAACTTAATTTGGTCTTACCTCTTCTGTTTGTCTTCTACTATGCAAGGATTTGTTTTGTTCGTTTATTTTATAATCTGCGATACCCAAACAAGAAATCTGTGGCTGACCTTAGTGAAACCCCAATTCCGTAGTATGTCATCCAGGGAGAGTGTAGTAAGCTTGAGTAGTAACTAAGTAATTAGCAAATATATTCTAAACTTTATTCACTTAATTATTTTTTTACGTTTACAAATTTTTCTTAAAAATTTAAAGCTGTAAGTTTATTAATAGCTTATTTAATTTTAAAAGTATGTTATTTATTTTAAGCAATCTCTTTGTTAAATATGTTAATAATATTTTAGGTTTTAATATACGTAAAAGGTAAGAAAAAATGTTTAGCTATTTAATGTCACTTAACATTATACTATACTGTACTAGTTATTGTTTGTAAACGAACCAAACACGGTGCGATCTTTACCAAGATGAAAAGCAAAACGCTTATAGATAAGTTAATGGCTTTTTTTAAAAATATGTTACGCTAAATTTAGAAAACTAATGTAACTTATTAATAAAGGACTTTAAAACGGACATTCGTTCTCATTAAGTTGTTTTTCACATTTTTTAGATTACACTAATTTTTCCCCGCGACTTCGTCCTCGTTAATTTCGGTTTTAGTAATATATATATAGCCGACTGAACTCTATTCCGCCTTAGATGGGGTATATAACCAGATAGTGGAATTTATGAAGTATTTTTGTCTTTTTCGATCGAATAGAATTAAATATTCTATGTCCGTTTCCTGGTTTTAATCTATTTCTCCACCAATTTTCAATCATATCCGTTTTTGAATTATAAATAATGTAACTACAACATCTTTCTTTTACATACATAGATGTTTCAATACCGTCTTACAGAAAATTAGGTCTTCTTTAAAATGACAATTCGAAATTTAGCGTGTTTTTGTATTTTATTTAGTACTTTTAAAGTTATACCTCAGTATTCCTTGAACAGTATTCCTAAGTTATTTTGGTCAGTTTTCATTCCAATGTCAATTGTTCTTCATAAGAATAATATTTACAAACAGACTTTTCATGTAACAGTACAAAAATTTTTCATTCGTTAACAATCACAGTTAGAAATCGCAAATGGACACTCGGATGATTATCGTTATCGCTTGTGAGTACATATTATTTTTGTAAAAAAAATATTTAACCAGGATTTTTCTGTATATAAGATAAAATATGTATACCAAAAATAAATATACTGAATCGATATAACAATATATAATACTTAATATAATTAATTTTATCAGTTACTAGCAGATTGGTATCAAGCATGATAAGAGATTTCGCCACTTGCCATGACGACTTCAGTCT
The DNA here is from genome assembly GCA_018231745.1 of Danaus eresimus. NCBI lineage: Eukaryota > Metazoa > Arthropoda > Insecta > Lepidoptera > Nymphalidae > Danaus > Danaus eresimus. The sequence continues at coordinate 9,544 of DVQP01003946.1, forward strand.
GAAGCCACCAGATGGCGTTTTAAAGGACCATACATTTACGTGGCTAGGATTTGTCCAATATGTTCATGGTGAGATATATTTTAAAGCATAAACAGTTAACCTATGTTTGTTATCTGCACAAAATCAAGATAAGAAGTTTAATGTTTTCGCTATAAATGACATTTTGGACCAGCACCGTGAGGCTAGGGGTTTTTCTTTTTTTTTTCACAAAAAGACCAGCATTTTATCATATTATCCACACGTCAAAAATGTAAACTTGGAAAATTATGTTCGTAACAACAGACGCAACTTTTTATTTCCAATCAAACTAAAAAATTTTGAAATTAAAACCTTGTTGCGAATTAAGATGTTACGATTTGTCTGTCTGTTCGTTATAAAAAATATTAGATTTAATAGAAAAACATTCACTTGTTTAAATTGAAATTGTTTTTGTCTTTTTTGATAACTGCGATTTTTATTCTATATAAAAAATGGAAGTGTAAACAGAATATAATTACGAAAATTATTTTCAATCTTGATTATGATAATTAATAATTACCATTATTTTAATTTATATGTTTATTTAACTTAAAACAAATCCCTTATTTGTGATCTTCAAGTTGTTTTTCAGTTATATATATATATATA
>DVQP01003947.1:0-10170 GCA_018231745.1 Danaus eresimus
ACCATTTTGTCTGGGTGACTGACGTTTTTGTGCCACCGTTTTAATAAATTGTCGTCTACGTTGTTTATCATTGTAACTACGCACTCCCGAAGCGATAAGTGGGAGATGAGATGTGAATCCGTCTCTTTATTTATTTATAACTCCACTCGCAAAACTCCTTTGTAACATCACACATGTTACTCAATTTTATACATTTATGAATATTACTACAGATCTATACTACGCGTCGTTTAACAATAAAATATTATGTGGTACCGCATCGTATAAAGAATCTATATATCTATCATTTTAATATAATAAATAATAATATGTTTTTCTCCTAAAACGATTTGTTGACGTGTTCGCTTGTAAGTAATTTATCTACAGTCCGATTGTAACGACACGCCATTACGGTATGTAATGAATCGTTAAGACCACACTATTTGAATACATACGAATGACAAAACTATTGGAATGTAGTCCAAGATCAGATGAAGGCTTGCGGTTGAGAGAAATAGATTATCGCAATAACATTATCATGGCTAAAAAACATTCATTTTAGTATAATTAATTGTAGGATGTGATTTTTTTTTTTTATAAACCAACAACACCACAAAGGTTGAGATTTAACGGATGACGTTTGTTTTTATTATTTAAATTTTATAAATCGTCTTACGTTTTCCATAGGTGTCAGTTAGTTTTGTATTCTCGTAGACCGTTCACGTCCGTAGAGAATGATAATATATATTGGTCCGAGAAAAGTAATTTTACATGTTAAAAGCGACTATAAAATAAAATGCGTTATAACAAATTAGTGTGTTTGGCGGATTGAGGAAATCACGAAATATATGTAAATGGAGAAGTAAAAATAATACTCTATCGACGTTGTGAATTTGAAGAAATAATAGCTCCAATTCTTAGAGTCGACTCTACATATCTTCTTTATTAAATATACTACAAATTGAACCTTATTGCATAGGAATAAGACAGTCAAATGTTGTGATGTTTAGTGACCAGTTTAAACGTATTGCAAAATATTGTAAAAATTATATATGTTTTAAATCTTTATCAGTGCCATCACTGATAAAGATCAGGTTTTGCTTTCTGTATCAGATTTCACGTTACGCCACCACCCTTTGAACCTCATATTGTATTATGTCTTTATACATTTTAAGCAAAAAAGCACTTATAAAAAATCCCAACGGAATCCATATGAAACCATGGCTTCAAAACATCAGATTTCCTATTAAATTATAGTATTATTCCAAACATATATTTTAGTTTCGTAATGTGTGTGCTTAGTACGATCTCATGGGCACTACTTTAAAACTATAATAGGCGTATAGCGTTAACAGTATATCATTCATAGATCACGTCCATCACACTAAAGTATATTATTGAATGGAAAACGGGAAACTCATCGTGTGTAGTTAGACTATGCAAAACTTTAAAAACGTCCGTAATCTCTGTCAGTTATCTTATTTAACCACTCTGCATAAGATAAACTAATGTTATATAAAACAAATGGTCAGTAAGAATATAAAGAAACATTTTGCTTTAATGAACGCTATTTATTCAAAGGTTACGCGAAACCAAAAGCAACGGACAATTGCAAACGGCCAATTACGATGGCAATACTAACATAAACGGTTTTGCCATTGACGGATCGTTGTGTTAAAAAACTTTATAACAAATTACTCAATAACTGATTTTTACTCACTGTGACGTGCTTCTGTTTAAAATTATTTCACTTAATATACAAATTATATTTTTACTTTATTATGGACTTTATTTTATCTATCTTGACAGATAATATTTTTAATATACTCTCACTTAATTTAGAAAAATAACATAATAGCAACTTTTCATTTTTTTTTTAATAATTTAATTAATTATGCGCATTAAATCAATTTATTACACGGTATGTTAGTAATAAACATTAGTAATTCAATCACAATATAATTAATTTTATAAATTAATTATTAACATTATAGATGACACACAATTGACTCGTTATTTTATAACGTAAACAGATAATGTATTGTTAAGCGTAAGGTTTGTTCGCAGATTACATAATATATATGAAAAAAAATTGTAACTTAATGTTTATCTCCAATCACGATTCTTATAAAATACTATCGATTATATAAATGCAGATATAATCATCAAAATTAGTGAATCAACGAAAATATTGGAAACGAAATACTTATACCGCAGGATGGATTTTATTTACTTATTTATGTACCAAGAGAAGAAATTGTTACAAAATTAATTATAAAAGGGTTAACTTATCTCTTACAAGAGATCTCTACCAGAAACCCTTTTGATATAGGAAACTAGATGAGAAAGCGTGGTGTAGGTACAATAACAGAGAGAAGGAAAAAAATAAAGAGATTTACATATGAGCATACAATATATATATATATATATATATGTCGATGTTCATTGGTTGATAGTTCATGACGTCACAGTGATTCTATCTATGATGTCACGGATTGTAGATGTCGCTGACAGTTGGCCGCCATATCTATTTTTTGACATAAGTTTTTCGTTTCTCTGTAAACGCAACACTGATGTTCATGCGGACGGAGTTTTTCAGTCTGTCAGTTAAAACTATACATTCCGAGCCATTTAAAATGCTTTTATTAAATAAATAAGACAAATTTACTTCGCTGAATTGAAACTAACAAAGGCATCCCTTTCTTACTTTTTATCAGACGTCATATAACGGTATTTAAAACATAATATTTCGTTTTGATTAAATGTAAAGGAAGCAACAACTTCGTGATTATTTTTTTTATGTACTAAATAATTTTGTCATGAAATCAATGAACTTAATATACGCAAGTTATAAATCAAGGAGGAATAAATAAACTGTTACCAAACATAAAAAAATATGGCATTATGTCATAAAACCACAAACTATTTAAAAAAAAACGCATGACATCAGACACACATATATAAATCAGAATTTTCTGTGAATTTTATTTCCTAATTAATTTCTCTCGTTTTGATATTCATAGAAATCTATTTACATAATTTAACATAACAATGAAAGTTAAACGAGGTCCGGTTTTGGTCGCCATTAATGTGTCGCCATTTTGTTTACAGTTTTAAACTTGACATAACAGTTACATAGTTAATTAAAAGAAAATAATACCAAGAAACTTTGAAGCAAACTACACCGAGGGACAAGTTGGTTAAATTTAATTAATAAAGGTAGATAACTCGTTTTTATTGCAATTATTTGTAATGATTACCCACAGAGTAACGATTTTTTTTTGATAATATAAATTGACATAAAAACTAACAAACCAAGGTTTAATTTATTCAGCATATACTTTTCCGTCTAATGCGAAATCAAGTCCAATTTATCTTAGATAGATAATCGATGAAACTGTACATTAGAATTAAATCGATTAATCTCTTTATATTAACCGAAGCGAAGGCTGTGCTGCTTACATTGCAATGCATAAAAAGTTCAAAAGTAAACCTCATTAATTAGATAATAAATGGCTGTCAGAATAAAAATCGAATTACTTAAAACTGATGCATTAATCATGGAGAATTAATCGAAATTTACAGTGACATTAAGACTTAAAAATTATTCTATAATTATGGCCGGTGTCGTAACGTTTAATCTACATACAAACATACATCGTTTTATTTCGCCGCTCTGATATATAACACGACATTGTTTAACATATTATCAAAGTAAACGGAAAAATAATTATATCATTATACACATATATTAAAAATAAAGCTATATTATAACAGTATTGTACGTGTTTTAATATAAAATATATTTATACGACAGTAATATCCATGTTACCAAAATACAATTTTATCCACGTCAATCTAATTTCACAAATAAATTTGAACGCTATCGGATATAAATCCAAGTAAAAAAAACTTCTTTTAGAAATCAGAGATGCAACTTAATGTCACTACCGCTCGAAGACAATATATTTCCTTACTAATAAACAAAACAATTCTAATATTTATATAAATTATCATAAGAACAAAATTAATTCAATCAATTGTTTGCATGATACCATCAAATCATCTTTAAATATGAGAGTTTAAAGCAAGATATTTTGTTTAATTTATATGATATAAAACCTCTTCGGTTTATCACTAAATTAAAGCAATGAACAATACGAATGTCATACGTAAAATACTTTTAATCTTTTGAATATATTCATGATTGGCTGTATGTGTTTCAACAAACATAACAAATGAATCGCTGACTCATTATACGAACCGCTTTGATCGTTTGAAATTCAATAAGGACAAGCTGGCAACGGTATTAGACGGTCAATACACCATAAGACGCCATGGAGAGACCTGGTCACCAGAGACAATGTCGGACCACAGAATGATACATGACGAAATAGCGGCGAGTTAAAGGCTATAAAGTTCAATAGACACATTTCATACAATAACGTAAAAAATTTAGAAATAATTCATTAATTTCACCAAATTATTTCATCAAAAACAACAAAAAAAATCAAATATAATAGAAGTATTTCTGTAAATTAATTCCTTTCCATTGAAATCTCTAGCATTTGAAATCATAACTCTACCAAAAACGGTGTTTAGTGGCACGTGCTTCTTAACTTCCTGTTTATATAGTTTTGTGCATAAAAACAATAAATAAACCTAAAAAAAGGCATTACACATTTAAATAGTAACACTGAAATGTCAAAGTTATTATAGAAAATGTCAAGTGACGGAGCCAGTTTTGATGATGTAAATATCAATACATTCTGTAATCTTCATCTGTGAGCCAGGACACCAGGAGCTGGGTTCGATTCCCGCTTGCCATCTATTATTTATAGTTACTATGATTAAACGGATCACACTGAAATATTTCATTTCAAAAAACCATCCATTGTTTTAGTCCTTCAAAATGGCTGCCTTAATTTAAAATGGAATCACGTTAAGGAATCTTAAATCTAACGCTACATTGGACAAAATCATTATGCTGGGAGCGTAGGAGAGTTGTGGCTATGGGATCTGTAGTCACCACGTCATTGCGCAACAATGGCTACATACAATGGCACATGATTGTAGCTATTACCATAAATATATAGATTCCAATTAAAAATACAAATGTATTTAAATCCGATAACACGAAGAGGAACGATATGGACAATTTAAGACAATTTTCTAGATTTAATTTAATTTATACACAAGGTTTTTAACTTGACAGTTATTTTGGTTTGTTACAAGATAGGGTTGTTATGATAATTCGTTCTACGAATGTCTCTCGCCATATTAAAAACACTCATAAAAGAGATAAATATGTATTTAAAATAGAAAAATCTCAAGATATCTGAAACTCGATATGTTATATTTAAAGTTTAATAAATATAAAACATTTAAAATAACGAATAAATAGTTTAAGGACGTCAAGATAACTACTATAGCTAAATTAATATAACATCGGCTTCTTGAATAGAAATACGTCAATACAATTATACAACAATATAAAAGAAATGAACAAAGTTTAAAAAAATATATAATAGAAACAATTTTTTATACAAATTTAGTAGTTTCGTTCTGTAATCAATCTTATTGATTCATTGGTAATATGCGAGTTAGTATAACGACTAACATGAATCTTTATTTTGGACTTTATCGTCGAAGCCATAAGGTACGTTATTAAAAAAATTGTCAAAAAACTGCAAATGTGAATGTATGTATATATTTTGGATTCCAAACTACAAATAAAAAACGCTCGTTTTGTTTAAAATAATAAAAAAAAATAAGTTTTTAAATCAATCAAATTTATTTTATTTATTTCATAATAATAAATTGATGGATTTTTCATTAATCTAAGTATTTTTTATTGTTATTCTTTGAGATCTCAGTTCACTGTTATAAAATTTTGTTGGGAATTAATGAAGAAATTATACATTAACAACATTAAATTAAAACAAGAATATAAAAAGGAAATGTTTGGAATTTAAATTCATTTCGTCCTAAAATATATCAGCCATTAGCTACAGATCGAAAGCACTTTATAGATAAGTTGTTATCATTAACAAAATATTAATGTTGCTTACTTAATCACAGTTCCGAATAATTAAATCTACAGTTCTCTGACTGGCAACACTGCCGACCAGTGACCCCAAATATATTAGAGCAAATTCAAAATAACATTAATTTAATATTTTCGATCAACTACAAACTTCACTGTCAACAAAATATGGTTCCGTATAGATCGAGATGTCTTGTTTAATGTGCGAAAAAATCGAATGTTTATGTCACGATTTTTTTAAATATGCACAGAATATATCTGTTATTACTTGATGTAGTCGTCACAATACTAACATAAATATTATTAATCTGTAATCAATGACTCATACGATTTACTGTCTTGAACTTACCTTTGTGTCAAGGGAGTGAGAGGTGAAGAAAGAGCACACAAGGACTACAGCAGACAGCCAATGTGCAGACACTTGCCGTGTCGCCTCCATGGTGAAATCTGAAAAAAAAATTAAAAATATAACACGGAAGTGAACGTATTGTATTGCTCCAAATAACCTTCGACAAACAAAAGTACAGATTAATTTAAAAACTACTTAAATAAAGTAAATATATTATAAAATAACCGCCTCGCACTTGGCATAGCATATAAATTTTATTGTAATTTATTATGTATCATCCCCATTAATATTGTAAGCCATTGTAAAACACACAAAATAAAAGTTTGTAACTTGGGCGGCCATCTTTATCATTAGTATAGCTTCGCGTTTCATTTTATATTCATTAATTCAATGTTTACTTGTTTATGAATAAATAGAATTTGTTTCTGTCAAGTTTTATAATTTGTTTTAATAAACTTATCATGCTTATTTCAATGAACTATTCGATTCCTTAATTATCGTTCATTGACATGTAGAAATTTTCTTTGTAAACGTATTTTCAAGCTAGTAACACTGGACGAAAGCTATGAAACTTCGAACGCTATTAAGTCAACATTAAATATTAATCTATAGATTAATTATCCAGCACACAAACGAAACCGTGTCCAGGTCAATGAACTTTGCACAAAACGTCTTCCCAGAAGTCGGAGCCAAATATTAATAAAAGTTCGATACTTGTTTCTGTACAGTTAGAAACAGAGTTACCTGAGTTAAAAACCAGTAAAATATACTTCAACAAACATTTTTTTATATTTTTTCACTATATACGCATATATTTATTTTATTCGTATATGAGAATTATGCTAGACGTCAATTTGATTTTGACAATGCTCTTCTATCATAAGGATAAGAAAAAAAATGCATAGCTTCTATTAAAAGTATCTGTGAAAAGTTTAAAATAAAAAAAGTATTTTTGATTTCAATATCTACAGAAGCTAACCGTACGCTGGCATTTCCGGGGGCCGTGTAGTAAATTAAATAAAATATTAAAAAAAAAATTACCGCGTTCTTAACTGACAATAAAATGTAATTGATTGAGGCAATTTGTTGGAAATGTAGTCTCTAAATTTGTATCGCTTTGCCTGTAAAATCATTTTTGCTTAAAATATCAGCCTCTTGCTAACCGTTCTAAGAATAATTTCTTATCTCTGTCCAATCTTGAAATATTGTAACTTTGATTAAGACGAAAATGCAGATTGCATATTCGTTATGGATTCATACACTAAACTTTCGATTTTATAATAATAGTAAATTATGAAGGTTAGGCTTGCGATCAGCGACTTATAATTATAATGCAAAAATATGGATAATCTCGCGGTTATAACAAAAAGTCGCTAATTAGCGTCGGTTATTTGGTTACTGAGCGTATATTTTTCATCAGTTCCATGGATGACACGCGGATGCGAACAGCCTCAAGGAAGGGTCTTTAGGAAACGTCAGCGTGAATTATAGTTTACCATTAATTAACCGATTCACCTTGACTCGGGAGAGATCTTTGATTTATCATCGCTTGCAGTCCATCCATATTGTTTTACATATCTATATATAGTCTATCGGCTCTTTTGTTTATCTGTGTACCACCTGTCAAATAAGCTGTCATAATTTTCGTAACGTGTATACAAAGAATTATTATATGAACGTTAATTAACTACTAACTTTCACTATATAAAGCGCATGTGTTCACATGAAAACAAATTCAAAGCTTTTTATTTATGACGATTAATTGATGAGGCTTTTTAATCTTAAATCTTCGCCAGTCAATAGCTTATTTAATTTATAAACCAAACAGTTTAACGTCTGTTTGTTGGTAACGTATTTTCCTCATTTTTTTCAAATTTCAAATACAAGATATTACCAAATGGAAGCCGTGACTAAAAAATTGTATACGGCAAATCGTAAATCGGTCGAATGTGACACGATTAAGTTTTGCATAACGTTAACAACTGTGTTAAGCACGCGGATTCGAGCTCGCGAAAAGAATTCTTGTATAAGCTTTAGTGCTATGTAAATTCTAGAAATATCTGATTATTTCATAGTCGAATCGTGAACGCGTTTCAGATGACCATATACCTACTATTCATATACCTACCTACATATACCTACATATACCTACTATTCATAATGTCAGTTGAGCGATAAATATAAAATATAAATAAATATTTTGGTCATTATAGTTAATTAAACAAATAATCCGATACTGGATTGATAAAATTTTATTATTAAAAATACTAGAAATCAATATAATTAGGTTAGAGAATACAAATACGGTTGAAGTGGTTTTAATTTCATTGAATTATTATTTGAAAAATTGTCTTGTTATAATTCTGATTACAGAGAGAAAATTTGCGTATTCCGAATAACACAATACGATCATTTTAATGAATTAATTTTAAAATCCCTTGTCCATGTGTTTGTCTGTATTTTTATTTCAAATCCCATGTAAATTTTAATTAGCCAGACATCAAAAAGCCACGCAGCATTGTGTGGAGTCGTGTACACATCGTTGCATAAAAGAATTACAAAAACGCAAACAAACACGAGAGCACCGTGCGAACGTTGCGCAAGGATTTCCGAACTGAGAAATCTTTATAGTTTTCGGACGACTCCGTCCGTTTGAATAATATGTCAAAATACTTAATATGTCGGAATACAAACATAATTATATAATCTGTTGGTTTTTGTTACTATTGAAAACAGATTAAGTATATTTTTTTCGGTCCTATATAAGTCCGAGTTGGTCTTGTTACTGAGGACAAAAACTATGAATCTTTTTATTGTAAGCGGAGCGTAGGATCTTATAATTTAATTGTGTAAGTCAATTTTGTAATTTAATGAACCAAATGTTATGTTAGGTCTAGTACTATTTAATATAAAAAAAATGTAACTTATCAAATTAACTAAATATTCTATTTAAAAAGAAACAATTATAGAAATAATTACAAAATATATTCTTGTATATAAAATATATTTTTTCGATATCAAAAACCAATTTAAAAGTCATAAGGATACATTTTAAAAATTTCATTCAGCTAAAAAGTTCACAACTAGTATTCGATACTGGCGAGAGTTTAATCAAATATCAATTTTATACTGTTACATTAAGGTGCAATTCCCCTTGCAGCGTATAGTAAAGAATGGTATCATAAATTACGGAGATAATTGAGGCACAACGCTTACACATATCACCGTTTTTCAGTTAATTTATTTCAAATATATATCCCGTACGTTGAACTGTGACTTAAACCGGAAAGAGTTTGATAAGTTATGAAAGTCTTTGCATAAAATTTTGTCTTTTTTTTTCTAAAATTCTTCCATTGAAATCGATAAAACATAGATCCTCAGCTTTAATCGCAGGTTAAGCAAAATCCACACATTTTACTAGTGTTTAAACTTATAGAATTTAAACGTTTTTAGAATAAAAATAACGTTAAATTCAAATATCTCATCAATTAACCGTCTGTAAGACGTAAGACAAAAATTATCTATCGACTAGTTACACCAATCGTCCGTCAATACTTTCAGTATCCGCTGGTAGCAAAAATAATATTTATTGCAACACATTAATCGTAAGGTAAGCATATTTAATTATTTTAAATAGATTTTTTTAAAACTTATACTCAAAATCGACAGGTAAGTTTTCGTCTAATGAATGATTAAGCTTAACACAATTTAGCGTCTTCACTACGTACGGAGCGTTGACTGTTTTTGATTCACTTAACACTTATAGGCTAGGTAGAGAGAGGAGCTTGGACGGTGG
>DVQP01003948.1:0-10169 GCA_018231745.1 Danaus eresimus
CTGTAACGAAATTTTAGTTACTACTCGTTTAGAATACTCTTAGTGTAACTTTAATGACGTCCTTTTTTGTCAAATTCCTGTCCATATTTTATTTTTCATACAAAAAAACTACTATCTACTGCGTTTACTATTAATTCCTTATCACTTAATGTTATCACTTACAAATTCTAAAATCTGTTTATAATATAGAATGCATGATGTTATAATGCCGCTGGCCACAAATCATATTGCCGCGTGGGCGAAGATATGGGTTACTTAGCTCATATTGTTATGAATTGGGCAGAGATAATTCGTTTTATGGTGAAATATAGATAATTTTAAATTAATGCTATCTCCGCCTTCAATTAAAGTGGACTCGATACGTGATAATGACTGCAGCTTATTGACTAGCGAGTTGTTTCTTATTTATCACGTTGTTTAATGTGGTTTTTAACTGAATAACCGTGATTTGTGATTACAATTTTCTTGGAACCTTTACAATTTTGGAGTTTGATGTAGTCTATCGTGCTTATAAAGCCTTAAGCATCGATGATACGGGGATTGAGAAACCTCTGATCAGTTTCGTGTGGGTTCAATATTTAGATCTCTGATTTTTGGCTCGTCGTGGGTGTAGCGTTAGCCAAAAGAAGATGCCCTGTTGAAATCTCTATGGCTGTTGAAACTAATGATAAATAGCTGTTATTTTTAATTAATGTCAATAAATAAGTTTATTATTATTAAACATTAAAGGTTTTATATTCTGTAACTTAGATAGATCTTAATAATACAGAGTTTTGTTTCACAAAATTTGATGAGTTCATGTACTCTTGATTCCAAATAGTACTATAATTGTAAACCAAAAAAGTTTTTGCTAAGACCAACGTATTTTTCTCCTTTTATAATCTAACAGGTGTACAAGAGTAATCAAATTCAATAAGCTCTTTGTGTGCTCTGGATTCCGGGTGTTATTATTATGTTAACGATTCACATTTTCAACAAGACGAATAGACATCAAACGTCAAAATTTAACATTAAGGTCTAAATGTTCTTAAAGCAAAAGCAATTTTGTTTTATTATCAATGGAGAAGTTTATGGTAACACTGAACTGTACCAGAAATTACTATAATAAGGTCTCGTTGCCGCTGGCTTGTTATGGCCGTAATTACTTCCCATAACAAATATATAATGAAATTAGTTTTGATTAGTAAAAATTATACCTTACCGGGCTATCATTAGTGAATATACAAACCAAACTTTAGAGGTGCTCCCATTATGGTAATAGATAGCTTTACGACATGATCACAGTTGCGGATACTACAGCATCCGTTTAAGACGTAGAAAAAACATTGAAGATAAATCATTCTTTTGAAAATAATAGGCTGTATGGACTTTAAGTGAGGCTGTATTTGTTTATAAATTTTCCTTAAAATAAAACATGCAGTCAAAGTAATGCTTTCAAGCTTTTTCCTATGATTTTTATCTTAAAAAAATAGTATTACTAAATCATGTATTTAAATAAAACTAATATTTTTCAGATAAACTACGCGTGATTTTTTTTTTTCGAAAAACTACATACTCCCGACGTTTCGGTCACTTTACAGCAACCGTGATCACGGGCAGACGAGATGTGATGAAGAGGAGATTTAAATGAATAAATCTCTCAAAAATCTTAGATCTCTTTAAGTCATATATGATCTTTATTTATTCTTTTAATACAGCTTCCGTAGTACAATAACTTATGTAGCATAATCATTTATCACTTCTAATTGTAAACGCTTAACGTCTATTTATTTTTGTTCATAAAGTAAGTAACTTAAATAAATAGTTTATCTTTTGGCTCTTTCTGAATAACTTTAATTGTATAGCTTTCCAATTCAATTCATCCTGGACAACCTCAGGGTCATCATTGCAATTTAAACAATTAAACAAATTGTACAATTCATTATATAAATAAATATAATACTAAGGAACTTTTTTCTCCAAAAATTCAATGACTTTCTTATTTAAACTTTGACACCAGATTTTGATAACGGCAAAGACATCGTCAAGACATATATTTGTTTTAACGTCAGATAACACAATGTAAATTATTTATCTCCGAATGTGAATAAATACAGAGTGTGAGATAAGCGGCAACAGATTTATAAGTTCTATAACAAAGATAACATTTTTATTATATTTGAAGCTCTAATCTAATCTACGACAGAACTAACCTTTGCATTCGTTGGCGTCGCGGGCCGTCGCTCGCCCCCACGGCCGGTCGAAGTGGAACGGCTTGCACCTCTCGCAGTCTCTTCCCGCGGTGTTGTGTTTACAGTCGCAGGCCAGCTGGGTCCCCTGACCCTCATCTTTGGACGGGATGCACCGGGACGCGTGTCCGTTGCACTTGCACCTCCCGCCGACAGCGAAGTCGGAGACCGCGTAGTGCTGGCTTCCAGCGGCCGACTGCTTCTTACTGTCGACCTCGTCACCCTCGTTCACCATGTGCAGTCGGTTAAACACGACTCTTACATCGGTCGCCGTCACCCAGTCTTGCAGCACCGGAGATATGTCAAAGTTGGCGGCGCTGGGGCGACCCTCTAATGTACTGAAAGCCAATCTCGCACCCCCTGAACTCTCACCGGCCAATCTATGAGAATCGGAACATCTGGCTTCTTGTTCGTTAGCAGCGGTAACCGTGGCTTTATTCGGCCGTCCGTAGACTCGTCTACATTGGCTCGAATAGAATTGAAATGGCTGCCAAGTGACACCATAGTCGGCGCTCTTGTAGATTGCCACGGAGTCAGGTCTCGCAGCTTTCGGACAGAATTGCAAGCTGACATAGGTCAGCTCGTACTTCTTGCCTAGGGACAGAGTGAGGGAAACGTTATCGGGGGGTGAGTCGTAGGAAGCGGGAGGAAGAGCAGCTGATCTCCAGCAGGTTACGTCGTGGGGGTTATTCAGATCGGTCAAATAAGCGGGGGGATTCCGTTTATCCTGGCGAGTGGCATCACAGACCCTGCATGAGTTCTCAGGGTTCTGATCGCCGGGAGGATCGCAGAGTTTCTCGGGACCTCGTCTTCCGCATATGGAGGAAGCGACGACCGGGTTCCCGAAGGCGGCATTGACGAAGTCAGGAATGCATCGACGGGGCCGAGTGTCCTCATAGCAGGGGTCGGGCGGGGCGGCCGCTAGGGCCAGGGCCGCGGTGGCGAGCAGGGCCACGGCGCGGGCGGGCATGTCACTCGGCACTCACTCACGGCACACGTACACTCCGGTCCGACGCCGCCGGCAGACTGACTCGCCACTCGCTAGCGGGGCGGGAGCTTACGAGCTTACGCGCCCAGCGACTTTGTTAGTGAAAGTTTTTTCTTCTAGTAGTTTTATTGCCATTTATTTACTTTTATTGTTTCCATTAATTGAGTCTTTCAAATTGTAAAAAAATATATATATAAATAATTTTTAATTGCATACCATAGATCATTCTAGCATTAACTATCTATTCGTAAACCGTCAATCTTAAAGCTTTACACAATGTTGTGATAACTTTTCATTCATATTTCAGTATCGAACAATTTATTATTATTATATATTGTATTCAATATATTTTGAAGCACTAATAACGCGAGTACAAATTCAAAGTTCACACGGACCTCTAGAGTCAGAAGGGTTTTGATTTGCTGAGATTCGTCTGGGTTGGTGCCTAACCGCGTTAGGGGCATTCTTTGATTAACAACAAAGCTGAGTTATACTATTGTTTATAGTATTGGAACTGTGAAGTACAATTGTAATCGCAATATGCATATACACAGATATAGCACATACGTACATATATTCCTAAATATACAACCAGCACAAAGTTGGAATTGTTATATAAAAGAAAGAAAATATATAACCCACAAACAAACTTTTTATCCACGTTCAGAAATTCAAGCTGTTATAAGTTATCAGAAAGATTTTTAATATACCTTTTTATTACATATATGTATATTAATAAGATGTATCAATTGAATGGTTAAGGAAGGACCGTCCCATAAAAACACATCCTATGGATAACGTCCTATAAGTTTTGAGAAAGCTTATCAAATATTATAATTCCGAACGCGTCTAAACATTTCATAAGCCCACTGTGGTGTTTGTGATGAAGCAGTATACAAGTTACACTTACCATGCAGACATACACCGACCATTACAGAGTTATTACGACACAGACATCCGAGAAGAAATGTTATTTATCGATTTTATTTTTTAATGTTATAAACGCGAAAGCTTATATTATAACACATTTGTTAGAAAAAATATAGGACGATTGTTATATATATATATATATATATAAGAGAACATAGCACGAAAAAGTTATTGAGTATATGTGATTCTGTTTCCAAAGGATATATGTAAACCTGCTTATATGAGTAATATATTTTGAAAACATGAATACAATACTGTTATTTACATAATCGAATCCCGAATACAAATCCTCAATTTAAAACCCACAAGTAAATTAACTTTATCGGTCCGCAGTATTTATAAAAACAGAACACAATAACCAAAAGAGATTCCAAAGCATAAAATTTTCTCCATAAAATACGATATTTACAAATAACTCCGTTTACAATTTTAAATTAAACAGGTCTTAGACATAGCGGTTATCTTGATTTATGTGTTTGTCTGTCACAGCCTTCCCCCTGCGAGTAATCTCAGAAACACAGCTGGAATTACAATTTTATTGAAACACCTCTCGGTGGTCGGAAGTATTTAAAAAGTAATGTAATGGATACTGAGATTTTTTATTAAATTTAGGTTTTTTACATTCCTCGAGGGTTCGGATGGTTGTGTTTTTAACCTTAAAGTAATGATAAACTTAAATCAAAATTTCAAGATAAAAATACAGAAAAAAAAATCTCCTAAGCATGCAGGAATTGAACCTACAACCCACTTACTTTAAAGAAATATATTTATTAACTTTAAGATAGGAAGATCCTTCGAAAATAAATAAATTTCAACAAAACAGACAATACAGGTTATGATTGAAGTTTTTTTTTTAAATCAACGTAATTAATCTAAATCGGTGATATAAATAGATAATATAACACATCACAGTATTGTTCACTACAGCTCAGACAACGCGAGACCCGCATGCTTTACTAACATTTAATGTAATCCAATTAAAAAAACAGACTTACTTTAAAATAGAAACACGTTCGACTTATTAGGACTAATGTCATTAAATACTATGAATTCAATTAATACGCACTGAACTTGAAGTACACAGCAATGATTGTATGATATATAACACTTTTATTTTTGCACGTTTTACGTTTAATTCAGTTAATTACACGTTTAATTCACTGCCGATACTGGTGAAACACTAGTTTGTAAAACTAACTTTTAATTTCACTGTCCACATTCTGTTTGTAAATAACAAAATTCTTTGAGTGTAGTCATTGAATCCCCAAACACATCACGAGCTCCCGTGCCTGACGTTGACTCATTCCAAAGTTACATCTGTATGATAATGATGAACTTATTATGTTTTTCATTAACCTAAACTTGTTATTTAATTTCATAATCTCTTAAATCTTAGTCCGGCGTAAACAATTTAAAGAATCGTGAGAAAACGTAGCTCGAGTGGTCGTGTCGATTGATTTTTTGCAACCGACAATTACATTAAATCGCTTTAAAAACTAAATAACTCAGTAAATAGCACTATTATTGATATTTCGTTAAGTCAACGACCAATCCGATATAAACTTTAGAAAGAATAGAACGTGATAATTTTTATAAGCTCACTCTACTTTATTTTAACTTAGTAAATCAATAGAATTATCTTTATTATTTTCTTAATCTATCAATAGCTAGACTATACTAAAAGACCGCTACTGCTCGGACCATTACTCATTTAAATTTAATATTATGGCATAACAACACGTGGGACAAATAGTCTTAGAAACTCTGTTACAACATAGCGAAACGTCAATGTCTCTGTCATTATTATAATTAAAGTACAACTAGCTAAAAATGTATGGCAAAAAAAGTCAAGTTGAACTTTGACTCTCGTCCATGACATCTATAGTATAGAATATCTATAAATGTTATTACTTCTAGAATATCGTGAAGTTAATACAATCACGTGCCGCGTGCACTGTACCCGCTTACAGACAACTTTTAATTTTCCTTTTCTGTACACTCGATATCAAAAACTTAAATTTGCGTTATAATAAAAATATTTTTATCAATATTTGAATATATTTGTAAGCTTATTGCTTCAGGACTGCCGTTGTATGTTTGTATATTTGTTACAAAATATTCAGTTGGTGTTTTCGTTAACATTTTCGTAAACATGATGCCATTTTAATTTCATTTGCTATAAACAGAGGAAATGTTTTACAATTATATTGAAATTGTATAACATTTTTTATGACAAATAAATACAATGTATCGAAATTTGTGAAATATTTCTTAAAAGCTAACATCGTATCCTAAGCTCATAATGTTTCGGAAACGAAAATAAATCATATTATGTTCAAAATGTATGTATATCGTAGACACCAGCGAGCGGTGATTAAACCCAGCTTATTATGCTGACTCTACCCGACTGTACTCGGCACCTAGTAAGCAGGACCAGTGCAGTATACCTTAGCATATAGACCGTACTATTCACGTTTGAATTATAGTTTTGAATCAGAAGCTTCATATAAAAAATCGGTCAATTGTAATGTCCAGCGGACCTTTAATGAGAATAAATTTAGTCGTTCCCTCTTCTGGTATTGAATGTCTTCCCGAGTCGTATATTCATTAAATTCCGCTGTCATTTCTCGTTTGCTGATTATGAAATAGGAGTCCTAAGGACGGGGGAAGGGTTGTCTAATTTATTACTTTAATAGCATAATGTTTTGCCGAATTAACTTATTTTCGGGCAATTATTCAAACGGAACGAGTGACGCCAACAAATGAAGGAATTAGATTGAAATCAAGCCCTCGAATAGATGGTAAAATGTTTGAATGTCGCGATCGGCATTCCGAACTTCATCAAAGCGTATCATTAGTTTTTGAACGACTATGAGAACTCAACATATCCTTAAACACGAGATATGTACATATGTCAAACGTTAAAACAATGCTCCCTAGGTCGCTCTTTGTTTCCTACATTTGCCTAATGACGGCCATTATGGCCATTGTCACACAAACATCACTGCAACTACAACACAGACTTGCACTACGATTATCTCTCTGCTGATTATAACATTTCATATTTATTCCACACATATATTGTTTTATAAGTTTTCAGAAATAAATCTACTATTTTTTCAGAAATAAAAACATTAGCAGACGGACATTTTTATCAAGGATGAGATTTATTACAAGAAAAAACTAAAAAAAGTAATTTCGCGAAACGCTGATATATATCGGAGACTGACGATTACTTATTGGTCTAGAGTCTAGACGACATTATACTTTCATGAAGAGTTTTATTTCATTTACACTGAACGCTTCCCAATAGGAAGATTGAATTACAATCAACCTCATCCATAGAACAAACACATCGTTTTTTTTATAATATTAAAAGCATCGAGACAATATTGTATAAAGACTGCGTTCGTTACTTGTGTGGAGCACGCGTTCGTTGACTTTCGCATTGTGAGAGGCAAACTGTTACCGAGTTATAGCAAAAGAGGCCTTTCCATTGACGACGAGCTAAATATTTAATTAACAATGGATGACAACAATGCCAGAAATGTATATCGCACGTTAATATTGTTTTCATAGCGAGCTGAGGCACATTAATTACGGCTCAAGAGAATGTAATAATGTCGGAACAATAATACAATTCAGTTACAATATTAATAAGTAGCTTGTGGCGCCATCTGTGTTCGATAGGACTCGTGGCGGTAAACGAAATAAGATTGGAAACAGACATCCTCATAGGTGTGATGGCAGAATAATAGATGACATAATATGATATTATGATAACATGACATCAACTGCACGGTCATACAAAATGTATCATTACGAACACCGGTAAACACAAACACAAACAAAGCAGCAGCTTTAATCAGACATTAATAAAAACCGAACAAAAAGTTTTGTTAAACATTTATTGCTGACAAATTGGATTACATACTTAAGTTTATTGCGAAACAACAATGTGGATTAAGTCGGTGTCTAAAATAGGATAATTATTATAGCAACGAGAAAACAAAAAGTGGCGCTGCCGCAGCTAATAGATGCCATTATCTAAGTATGGACATCGACTACTTACAGTGCAGACTAGCTACGTACAGAGGCTGCGACAGAACTAAAGTAGAGAAACAAAAGAAAATTATACAAAAACATAACATGTTCTGTACCGAACAGACAAACGTAGCTTTAGACGTAATCAATCTTCTAATTTGTATAATGTACACTCGGATAAATAAACAAAAAAGACGCAAGATTTAATAGAAAAAGAAAAAAGTGTTTGAATGTGTATTTTACTTGTGTTACGTTACAGCCAGTTTGCTGAATTATTTACATACTTATTTTATTTTCTTTTCATCATCACCTGATCAGGCTTCGTTTATCCTCACACTGTTCACAAATAGTAAGTAAATTCCCAATACAGATAATTTTCTTAAACTGCGACAGTAAAAGCAACACTTAGGAAATGGAAATACACAACGTAAAAAAGCTTTTCCTTTGATCATAAAATGCAGCTATCCTATGGGGATATAGCCTGTGCCTGTGACCATAGCAATTATAATAATATAATTATTATATACTATTATATTACGTTTATACAAACATACTTTTATCAGTAAAGTGTTCTTGTATGTGTATTCATTAATCTGTTTTACCACCGATTACGGCGTGCAGGCTCGATAGCAACAAAAACGTATCAGTCTCTCAGATTATCCGACAATTACTTACCAACGACGCCCTCCCTCCGCCCTCGAACTTACCATCTCCCCGTCATCCTACCAGCATTTAAGCATTCATACAAAATGACAAAATATATACGCTCTTAAATACAAGCAATAAACTAGCCTACATATATAATAATAAATAATATTATCATAATATTTTGTTTAATTTCAATATTTGTTTTGTACTTTACGTATTTGTGAGGTTTATACCTTCTACATACCGACGTCGTTTTCCTAAGCTCAACTCTGCTCACTGCTTCTTGTGTGTGACATTCTTCCTAGCAATACAGTTTTTGTGGTTATGTCCTTTACCGCCAGATGTCGCTCCACAGACAGTTTTACATCAGGGCTCAGTATAACACTTCATTTACACTTATAAGCTATACATTTCATAATTGTATAATCGTTTCGTTTTCTTATCAATTTTCTTAATATGGTTTTATTAAAGCAACTAGTGACATATTTTACATTTACGAGACCTGTTCTGTAGTCATTGCAATATTTAATTATTTTTTATGAATTTTATCATATTATATGTTTAAAAAAAGCATTTTTTAGCAGTTCCATCACATTGTTACTAAAATGGTGCCCAAATCTAAATCAGCTGACAAAACTGAAAACTATATTATAGTCATTAGCCACGGAACCCTACAGCATGTATTGTAGTAAGCTGCGGAACCAAATAGGGTAGCTGACGTCACGCCACGACAACATTCCTTCCCGGTATCGATATGAGCTTTACAACAAAAACACGAGGCTTATCGCAGAACAAACTGTCTCATTGTGAGGAATTAAATCTTACAGAAATAGTTAGCAGAGCTTTATAGAAATCATTTAATATTACATTTCATTACAACTATCATGGAACACGAATACTTAATTAACCAAAACTTTTAGTTTCCACCGTCCATAGAGAACCAGCATCGTATAACAAACTTACAATTACTAAACGGTAGTTACGTTTCCTCTGTCGGATGTTAAAGATAACTCCACTGGCCGTTCTCCGAAAACACTCTTCACATGATATTATCATATTATTTATGGTTTTTCTTTCTTTTTGAGCTAAATTTATTACTTTTATCTCTATCCCTCTTTATTTTCTTAATACTGTCTTCAAATAATATTTTTCATTTATTATATCACCAGTATTTCGTATTCAGTTGAAGTAAACGGAATTTAGGAGCGGAAAATTTATATAATTACATGAATAAAAATGTAATAAGCATGGAAAGCCTGAACAAATGTACTGATCATTTAACATTGTGTAAAGCAAAGACGTATAAATAGATTTGAGCGATCTCACAACCT
>DVQP01003949.1:0-10169 GCA_018231745.1 Danaus eresimus
TTATATATATATATAGCGATGTAATCTAATCTCTTTTGAATATTAAAAAATATATTTAAATTTTGTCACCACTACGTGTTTTTTCTTAAGTAACAATGCTATTAGATCAAGAGGTGAAATGCAGATCATTAATCTACTCGACAAATAAACATTATTCTCATAAGTAAATTAATGTTTAAAAGCAAGTAATGCCTTTTTCAATATTATATATATTTATAACGGTTACCTCAGAATATATTTTAAAGAATATAATTTTCTCACAAAAACTTTCTTTCGGTATAAAGGATTCATGTGTATCAAATCGCATTTGCTGTTGGTTTAAAATTTACGAAATCGGAAACCGATCGCTCTCTCGTTAAATATTCAGGACATGAAAATATAAGGGATTATTGTATTGACTTTTATAAATATATAATACATAAAAAAAACAACATTTCACACATCTACGAACGAAATCAAAAGTAATTAGATTCACTAAACCAGTAATATATTTAATAGTATAATTTGGTCACTCAGCCGGTTATTCGCTTCCTAATATACATTACGTCACAATCTTCAAATACGAAATGTTGGTATTAGTAATTCAATATTAATAACAAGACACGATTTGGATTGAGTTACTCGTTCGTTCAGAGTCATGTTTATCAAATAAATGTAAATGTATGATTATATTAACACATTCACAAATGACTGCACTTGGGACATGTTTGACCCATTGGTATAAATAAATAAATTGTTTTGCGTTTTCTACGTGAAATTTAAAAAAAATAAACTAATATTCAATGCTGTTTTATTCTTATTATATAAATGTAACTGGGATGCGTCTCAATAATATATATAAACACATGCAATTAATTAAATGTCTTGCATAAGTTTGTTTTATTATACGAGTATGTTACTTGGTTTATAAGTTAGTATACGGTTATTCTGTTATTTCTAGGCAGTCTCAGCTTATTTACTATTACCATTGCAACTAACGTTATTATAAATATATTTTGTTTGAATATAATTATATATAAATTTGTTAAATTTCTTACTATAATTTAATAATACAATCTCATGATTGTATTTCTGGGGAATTGCTGTCATTACCACGGTTCTGACTCCAAGTACCTGTAATTAAGATAATTCCGATTTCCTTATTATCGCCATGTGCCTACTGATCGGGTTATACATTATTCAAAATTGAGAGTAGTATTTAAAACTAAATGTGTACTTTAAGACAGTGTTATGCCCTATTATTTATTAAATCTATGACGTATTTGAATCATCTTGCTTGAAAACTATCACTATTGCTCAAAGACCTATCTGGTATTGAGTTAGCCACTGCTCTGTGTTGCCTCACGTGATCGATCGATATGTACCAGGAATTCATAAATGCATAGTCGCAGTTCGTGCATTTGTCACATTTATTAACATCTATCTCAATATGAAATAGATTAATCGCTACTGATAAAAATATATTAGTTTTAAATGCTCATGATAAATCGTCTTGCTGCTGTGTTATCTATCGGATATATTTTATAGTAGTTATATAAAAACTATTTACTATGAAGTCTGAATATTATTTTGTGATAAATAAACATGTTTAACTTGCACAATGAAATGATATGAAATTTAACACACCCACGATTTGTCTGATTAATATCTGGTAGACTAATTCAGGTGTCACATGTGGTGCAATCAACTCCATTCAAAGCTTCCCATAGTATACACCAGTAAACATTATCTAAATCATTACCATTATGTATTTTATACGGATCTTGATGGATGATATACAAAATGCGTCTTGTTCCCAGCACACGCGTGTTTGTTTAAAGCACAGAGACTTACATCTAAACAAAAGAAGATTTATCGTGCTTTCTCTTGACGGTTGATCTACGGCATTCATTTTTGTAGAGTCCCGTCATTTGTAAACGGTAAGCGCCACATCAATTTTATCATTTGAAAGTGCATTTTGATTTTGTATGCATTATGCACCGGTTAATATAATGCTTTTTTAAATGCCTACGTGTTTACAAGAGTAATTATATATGGAATGATTAATTACGGTGTTACAAGATAAAGAAGGCTGTTGAAAGAGAATATTTATATTTAATGGTTCATCGAATAATCATACGTGGGCCAGAGTAAAGGGGAAAGTGAGATTGTAATGCTTTCGTAACGATAGCAGTGGGCTAGCTGCAAGGCTAATTTAATCCCATTCAAACTTTTCATTTTATCTAGATGTTTCAATTTATAACAACAATAGATAGATAAGAAAATGTCGTTGGCTCCGTAATTATAAGGCGGGCAGTAGTCGCCCGTCATCGAACCGGTAAAGAACTGTACTGTGACTTTCTAAGAGTACCGGGTACAATTGGCTGACTTTATTACTGAAAGCAAAGATCCTATCTGGCCGTAGTTATTAGCGTGTGATTTAGTGGTCTCGCTGTAGCGGCGTGCCGATGCCTTCGGACCACCCCCTATTTACAGATAGAATATTGGCGCCGCTAACTCGTTACTGTGAAAATTCATTTACTTTAACTTTGCCATTTCCATCGATTGGATCAAGGAAATTAATGTTTTCACTACAACAGAAGAGTTGAATCAAGTAATCGTTTCATGTAATTATTGACATGAAAAATTGTTGAAAGGTTGTAAAAGTACTTTGTTTCAAACAATAATTTATTGATATTGCATTAATCAACGCTGCACCATATGTCATAAAAGTATTTAACTTTTCCCCTAAAATTTAAGTAAGCATTATAAAGTTACAGTTTTCTTTAAAAACCCACATAGAGCCGGGTATTCGTTAATTTATTATAAAAAAAAGCAGGAAGTCGACCGGACGTATCTAATACGTAAGTTATAAGCGTCATTATTCCAGTCAATTTCAAAGCTTTTGGATTTCGTTGTAATTGTCAACAGATTAACACTTGTGGGACACTCAAGTCTGTTTTCAACACTAATTCCCATGGACAGGTGTCAAATTACACGTATCAATGTTATCAATATTGCATAAGTGCTGTTACTAGCACAATAAAGTTCTTATGCTCCAATAAAATTACAAGGACCGGTTTATTTGGATACATATTTCATTGAATGTTCCGTACGAACGAGATTGTTAATAAGCACATTAAATCGGGTCCGTCTGATAACTTTACATTTGTCTGTTTTTCTTTCTATTTATCCTAGTAAATATATGAAAATTATTATCAGAGGTAGTTGTAGATAGTTGTTTTTTTGTTTTAACTGTAATGGTAAACTCTTTTATAATATCTGTAATGTATTTTATTATTCCGTTTTATATTTGACAGCCCTGTGTAAGGTTTTCACTCCGCTCGCGTACGGTCTATCATGACATATTTCGGGTTCATTGTACTCATGATATAATTTACTTTTCGGCTTAATTCTTATTCTGTGGAATCAATGTCATAACACATATGTTGTCCTTGTACGGATCCATACTTAATGTTAATTTCCTTATATTCTCAGTACATTATTTATTAGTATAAAGTAAAATATATAAGTACAAATGTATATGTCATGACAAAGAGCTAGAACCTGTGTCTGATTTTCGTTATACTGACTGATAACGAAATGTTCAGTAAGTAACAAGAATTATTTATTTAACAACTAATATAATATTTGCTGTATCAAAAATCTTTATTCTAACTCTACAATATTCCGCATATGATGTTTTATATCTTGAATAACTAACGAATTCAAGAAGAAGTAATTCTAGTAAGCTAATTTATCATGTTAAAAAAATACTTCATTAAAAAGTTTTAAATTGTAAAACTCGGGCTTAGTTAAAATTATATCAATTAATGAATGAATTCTCGCATCTCCTGTAAATGATACAACTTTTACTAACTCCTCGTTTTTCTTCAAGTATTCTTTATTGTGACGCAGTTTTTCAACGGGTCTCTTTTCGGGTTACATTTTTCCTATCATCTACTACATTGGATAATTTATTTTGTGTGATTTTAATTAACAATGTTAATTGCTTTCCAATGTTGAGCAATAATTTTATTTCAAGGCTTCAGCTGTTTATTACACTATAAATAATAATAAAACGGTCAATAATCTTAATTATGATTTTGAGCTTTAAAGTTTGATTCGTATTTATTTTTACCTTAAAAAAAAATTATCGTTTATCTCATTAAATCCCTGTAATAATTGTATGGACATGTTAATAATTATTTTTTTTACAAGATACAACGTTGTTTTCCATACATTTTTTTTTTAGTTTAGATCGAAAAAGGATATACAACAATGAGGGAATAGACAACGTCCACAATTTTTTATTAGTCGTCTCTGTATGTGGGAGTCGTGGCTTGTTTCATTTAGATAACATTGTACTTGTTGATTCAACATTGAATGTTCCCAACAACAAACATGGATTTTCACTTATAAAGATGCAATTTTATTGGAATGTATCGTCTACGTTGTGATTGGAACAAAATAACGATATATAGACCACGTTTGTTCTCTACATTCACACGGCTCTGCATGCGGTAGATTCCTAACATTCATTTTTTAACTTAAATGAAATACGTAATTACAGACTTTATTTATAATTATAAGTATATCAATATGAAAACTACAAATATTATCTATTTTGAATGCATATGTAAAGGCTGTGCTGTGTTATTTATTTGAACAAAAATTTTAACATTCACAACGCAGATTCTACGTAACTAAGTTGCGAGAGAATGCATAAATAGTTGTTGTGGTTTAGATTTCTCATGAAATAAACGTTGAGTGTATTTATTATCAATAAATTTTGTAATAATTACCTCTATTGTGAGGCTATTACCGCATTTTGTTATTTGCGATGCACACAAAGTAGAAGACATTATTACAAAATGATTTACTATAGCAACTGCAACATAGCGTTTATGTACTACTGTCTACGGACATACGTTTTTAGAAATAGGAGATTATTTAAATTAAAATGATGACGTCTATGGCGCTGATAGTGACAGAGGGAATTTAAACAAGGCATTATTTGATATGAAATTGCGTGATTGTATGAGTTGACAAATGTATGGATGATAATTGAATAACTGAAATCGACTGATTTTCCTTTTAAATAACCATTTTATAGCTTGAACTTATGTGCATTATTCTTATACACTCTAATCCCAAGACAATAATATTATTCATACACATTAAATGGCCTCATAGATTACAAAAGAATGTTTTACATAATAGTCTTGTAAACGTGCAGAGCAACAATTTTGTTGTCCACCGCATTAAGTTTATCACTTCTTGATCTCTGATCATCACAGGGCGTGCATATTACACTATCCATTTTGTATATTCTTAACTTAATGTTTGCAATATTATGCTATTTGCCGCTAAGTGTGGCGCCAAAACGATTTATAGGTATACAATTTAATACGTTAAAATGATTTATAGGTTCAAAGTACTAATATAATATCGAAAGGGCTATAAATATTTAATAGGCAATTTTATGACGTCAAGAACCTGAAAATGTTCTCAATATAGCAACAATATTGAATGTTTTTATTTTTTAAGCAATGTCTTGTAAGACAGCGTAATTGTACCTTAATTGTAATTTTTGCTTACTTTTTGGCTCCGGTCCTGTTTAACAAATAACGGTTTAAAAGATCCAAATACATGTAATTTGGTGAAATAATATAACAATTTTTCTCGCCTTTTATCTGAAACAGTGTTATTAAAGACGAGATATATAATTTAAATAAACCTCACGTTTGAGTATAACGTTTTAAGATTTCACCTGCTTCAATAAAACAATTATTTTTAGGCTTCGTACACACTTAATGTTATTGTGGAATCGTTTATTATACTTACTAACTCCTCTAATGTCTTAGTCTTAACTGTCTTGAGACTAGAGGGCTTATGTTTTACGTATACCATGACATGTCAATACACATTATTATTGTTAATATATAACTGATTTGACGTAAGTGCATTGCATATTATGTAACAATTAAAAGACTCGTACCACATAAACGAACCTAGAAATAATAGTTGCTTTACAGCTTCCTTATAGTTAAAATGAATATAAAATTAGTAAATGTTTATTGAATTTTATGTAAGTCCTCCGTCAGAACGCTATAAAATATAAGCGGATATTTAAAAAACATATAATATAAAACTGTGCATATAATTTTCATTAGTCTCCGTTTCTGGTTAGTGTTGGTGTAGCAGGTAAATTACTGTCGTAGTTACCGTCAACTTGTGACAAGTATTCCGTTTTTTTTTATCATCTGTTTCATGACGAGTTACGTTACGTGGCGTAAAGTTACGCGTCATTGACAGTGACATTTAGTGAGTTATCTTCAACAATAATATCACCACAGTCGAGTAAACGGCTTTATAGTAATTATGTCGAAACAATTATAGTGATCTATTAGCCAATTGTGACGAATTTAAAAGAGGTTTAATAGTATGGTCTGAGGAAAAGATTATAAATTTATTATTCTACTAAAATATGGGTATTGGATTAGGTGACATTAAACAGTGATCGTGAATGAGAAAATTTTCACTATTTATCTAGAAAAACATACATACATAAATCTTTATAAACCACAGTGGTTAAGCAGCTTAATAAAGAATATATTTAACGAATAATTCTCCGCTCTTGTCTTGATATAAAAAGTTTTTTTGTAGAACAATAAAATTCAACTTATTAATTTTGCCAAAAGGAGCGCGAGCGTGTTTACAGTAAATTGTATGTTGCCAAGCGGTTCATGTCAATTAGGCATTAAGAGCTTTTTCCCCAACATTTATTTTGAAATATAAATAGTGTTAATAAAATCCTGACGGTTTAAAATGTACGTCATCTGTTATAATAAACTTAATATAACTACAGGTACGTACAATTTTTAATATAAGTGAAAAGGTCGGAATTCTTCGTTATTAATAGATAATAATTCAAAACATATATACATCTATCTTTACTCCATTTGTATAAAAAAACCTTAGGCGGTTTAAACCTTTATTATAAACTGACAATAAAATTATTGACACGCTATATGTTAAGACTGTTTGTGGATTGCAACGCATATAATTAAATTCTAATGTTAGAAGTTACTGCGACCTGATGTCATGATTTTCAGGCCTTGCTTAATAATGAATGAGACAGCGTTACGGTTAAATTCTACTCTCTAAAATAAACAATACTTGAATGTTAGCTGTTAGGAATTGTTTACATCCAGTCTAAATAAGTATATCACATACATTTAATGATGTTGTACATCGTCTCTGTACGTATAATGGGGATTTACCGTTATGTTATTCTATGTTTATTTATATTACCGTTTTATGAGCGTATGGAGTACACAGGTTTGATATATAATAACTAAAGGGACGGTTAAGAGAAATAATCGCGATATAGTGGAGTTGGCGCCGCAGGTGTCCAACTAAAACGAGGGTGACACAAAATTTTATTTAACAAAAGCTTTTTGTATGTGATTTATTAATATTGCAACTTTAAAGTGTCGTACTTTTGATACGCCCGCGCTGTTGTAGATCACGTGTTTTATGTGGGAGTTAGGGTTATTGTATGTATCCTACTTAAACCAAATATATTTAAACAGCTGGATATTGCGGGACAACTTTAAAACGTTATTTTTTGTGTTCACTATTCATTATGAGAGTTTAAAATTGTATTTGTTTTATTCACGTAGAACTCAAACTAAAATAAGTTTTAAATAGGACTGTGATGGATTATTGATTTCATACACATCTTTGACTTTGGTTATCATACAAACGATATGATATAAGACACTGGTTGCTTAATTTATTTATATCGTGGGATGAAAACATATTAAACATTTACGTATTAAAAATATAATACTAGCCAACTTGTCTACTATTATTTTTAACAATAATTTCACGCCACAATAAGTCAGGTATTTAAAACAGTCGCTCTGAAAGTTCAGAAGATTAAAAATACAATCGTGTGACCCATTTACCTATAGACATACTCGGATTTTTAAATTAATTGCCGTCTGCAAGATATACATCATTTCGTTTGCTTCTCGCGAAAGTTCTGCGAATGTTGCATGCTCTGAAATTGATTGGACCGTCCACAAGCGTAGGAATCGAATCTCGGACCAAGTTTTACACGCGAACACGAACTTAGGTTTTTAACCCCAAGAAATTCGACACACTTACCCATTGGTGGTATTGACACGGTTAGCATAAATCTTGGCTAGATAACAAGTATGCGATCATTACCTTAATCCAGTTATATGTCATCGTTATTATTGACTTTGTATCTGTTAAAACTAACCTTGGTTTCGGATTAATAAGTTCTTAATGTAATCTGTCTTTCTTACTGGTTCATAGTGTAAAGTGCCAAAGTCCAGTCGTATTGCGACACTCTTTTGGCACGCGTTTAAGCGTTCATTTAAATTAAAAGGAATTTTATTTCTCTACACTTTTTAAATAAAATTTGAAGTGCATAATAATTAAAGTAAAGCATTTGTACTAATCAGTACAAGTAGACGTACATTACTAAGTAACTTAAAATTGTAAACGATTAATATAAACAACAGTTTCCGATAATTAAATTATAATATGACGTTATATTATGTCTCATATAAGTTTTGCGACAACGATCTCTTTAATATGAAGACCAACCATTAATAGAAGAATTATGCACCCAATAAAAGCATCCATTACCTATTTAAATAACAATTTATTTCAATAATGAGTAAAGTAAGAAGCAGTGAATATCAATGATTTTGTTCATAAATCTCATGGCGTCATCAAAATAGAATCGATTTGATTCGCGTTTCTCCATCTAATGATAGTTGATTTAAATGTTTTTTCCGTGGGAATATATAAATTTAAGATTATTTATAGATAATTCTAAAAGTGTTAGCAGAACAAAGACGTAACAGTTCCAATGGCGTGAAAAAAAAACATGTGCCAACCTTTGGCCGAAATATGTATATCTTTTTATGATTGAATTCATTGTGATCACGTTGTGCCATTGTTAAGTTTATTGACATAGAAACGTTGTAATAGTAATATAATTGAGTTTATCTAAGTAAGAATACCTCATCTAGTCATTGTCGATATAAAGGAGGTCAAATTATGTATCCGTTGACCTTATTTCGGAAAAGAATAGGTTTAAACTTATACAATTATTTACTATAAAGTGTTCTATTAAATATATTAAAGTGGATTTTTTTGTGGATATTGTAATATTCATACTATGCTAATTAATTTGAAACAATCACTTACAATTTTGTGTCTACAAGGTGATAAAATTTATTATGACCCATGACCGTTGGATGTTTTATGAATATTTTAATTTCAAAAACTAGCTTTGGGTCGCGGCTTAATTCAAGTTATTTATTACATTAATTGGAATTAAGTCTGTGCTACATTTAAAACATATTTTTTTCAATGAACTGTATTTTTTTAATGTATAAAATACATACAATAAAAAAAAATTCATTCCACATTTGATAACCTAAATTTAGTCAACCGAATCATTTTAAATATACGCTGTAACAAACGAACACAGAGATATTATACTATCATAAGCATCTTATATACGTCACGTGATAAAAATTTGGGAATTATATTCTGAGATTACAAACACAAACGTATCACACATAATACGTATGTAGATTGATCTCGTTACCATTCATTTAAATAAATTGTAATCGTTGTTCACATGTTCGATTAAAATAATATATTGTGTATAAATAACGGGATGAGTAAAACAGTGTTAAAACAAACACCTTCTCTTGGTGATGATGTCACCCCTTACAAAGCAAGTAAATCACTTAACCACTTAATAATAGCCGTTTAAATGTTGGCAGCACGGCGCCTTATAAAGAAAGATATATAATGTATGTGAATTTTTGTTTTTAATTAATAATTCCAAGTTTATATAAGACAATAATAAACAGTTTAAAGAAATATTACCAATTTTTTAAATATCCAATTCCGTCTCATAGCTCGGTGTTTTATACTAAGAGTTATATGAGTAATTTGTATGTTTCTATTTATATTGGTTTGTCTCGTAAGACATCCATACTATAAGTAATTGATAAATATAGATGAAAAATATTACATAGTTATATTAACGCAGACTACTTCTGAGTTCTGACCCAACAAAAATCGGTACCAGTATAAAGTTTATTTTTGATTAAAGAAGTGAAAACCGT
>DVQP01003950.1:0-10165 GCA_018231745.1 Danaus eresimus
TTTTCCAATACTTATTCACTCCTCTCTTGAAGAACTCTATATAGTAGTTCCTTGGGAAAGCTCAATCGGGAGTGAGGAAATTGGGGACCTAAGGTTAGATGTTGGACTCCCTGTCAGAAGGAAAGGATACCAATACTCTTTGAGGTTGCTAAAGGAGTTTTCTGGAAATGTGAGACCTTTGTTCTTGAAGTTTTCTTAGCGCTAAAGGCACAAACTTGTATCTTGTTGAGGTGAAATCGGACCAAGTTATCCCTACCCCAATAGAAGACCCTGGATAGAGTATTCTCCATTTTAGTCACAAGTTTTTCGCTTATTTCTTCTACAACTTGACGGGAATATAAGCAAAGCCCGCATAGAACTGCTAGAATTCACAAAACAATAAATGATGTCACTAAACAATATATCACCGATATGTAGGAGAAACAATGTCAGTCTTGTCAACATTCAAGTCATAAATATCGTAGTAACTGCTTTGAACATCATCCTTAATAGATCTGGCTAGACCGGGAAAGTTTCACTCTCTTACAGAAGAAGTAATCTTTAATGGCTGTGTTTCATATGACGAGGAAGAGAGCCAGTTGAACTTCCCTGTTCCAAACCATTCTTCCTTCCTCAACAACCAAGGCTGGTAACGCACCCGCAACATATTTTATGTTGCAAATTTAAATGGCTGATGGTAACTACTACCTGTCAAGTAGGCCGTCCGCTCGTTTGCCACCTTTGTCATAGAAAATGATGAAGAGAACAGGTAGTAGCTATATACTGTACTGGCAGCTAAAGACACAAAATGTCTGATCGTCACACTCATTTCGTGTCTTGCCTTTACTTACAAATGGGAGTGTCATTATCAAGGCAATCCCCCATCTACCAGCACATTCGATCCCTAGGTTGAGTATTAGACACTTAACTCGTCACAGCAATACGACATAACATATTCTAGCATCGTTTGTTTATAATTTACTGTAAGCCAGCGAAATTAATCCCACTTTACCCTGCTGCTCTCAAACCTAATTGATGAAAAAAACTTAAACGACAATCTTTAAAAGCACACGTAATTAAAATAACTATAGGCTTTTCAAGTCAAACTAAATGGTTCGGAAGATTGCTATGATGACGAGGCCTCAATTTGAAAGAATCTTAAACTTTTCCGTCCTTTTACTAATCCTTTAAAATTAAAACGATTTTGTTTTTAAAAAATTCGCAGTGAAGGTCATGTGCGATGGGTTTTCTATAATGATAAATTTTCGATTCTACTCAAATCTTTGAAGACAAAATTTACGAGGCAAAATGTAATACGACGATGTGGGTACCATTTTTTAAAAGTATGATTAGACCTTTAAAATTAAAATACATCTTAATAGGTCACTTTTAAACAAATGCAAAAGTATTAATTCTTGTTAATTTAAAATCATTTTTATAATGTGTATCTTGGTCATCTTTAGTAGTAAATTAATTAAACTGCATAAATATTAATATATACTTTTTCACTCATTCTGAGATACAAGTACTTGCACTTACGAAGCCAGCTTCCTCCATCGACCCTCTTCAATCACGCACGCTTCTAACAGTCTTATCGACTCTAATCAATGTTACTATTTCACGGATCTAAATAAATATATTCCGTTCTTCCATATATTGCTTTGAATTTATACTTGGATTCAAGATTTGAAGAAAAATCAATAGATGTTAAAATAATTTAAAGGCAAAACCTTATTTTTAAACCATTATGCTAGATTTTACATGAGACGTATTTTATTCCTTTAAAGTCCTTTTTTATGTAAAAATTTATATACATACACGTATTATTTTCGTTACTCTTAATTATATCTTCGCAATTTCATATAATACTAAAAAACTTTCATTGGCATTAAAATATTAACAGAAATATTCTAAAGATAATTCAATTAGATGAAGGAATAAAAGAACGTCATCATTTTAATTAAAATTTAATGATGTAAACTAGATCACGATCTCATATTTTTTGATCCTCACCCGTGATTTCTAATTAACTGAAAGAGAGTATTCTTGTTACAATTTGTACCTTTAAATTGGGTATAGAAAAGATTTTCATGTTATTTAAAGGGAAATTGTATATATATATATGTTTTATATTAAACATAATCTAACAAAGCGAATTGGAATTGCCATACTGATTATATAAACATTTAATATGAAGAATATGCTTACGTAAATAAACTGCTTGCGGACCTTGTTCTGAGCAAGCTCTTCTGCCCCGAGCACTCAGCAGCACCTCTCGACGCGGTCGCTCAATCATCTCACCAGCGTTCGCTGACTCCACACCGCCCCCCTCGTCTCTGCCCTCTTCAAGCACGCAAGCAGACATCCCTAGTATCACCACTATAGCGTGTAATTACTTGTCACAAATATTTAACCACTCTCGTGAAAGTTCACACGTTACGATAACCATACAGTTTCCTTTAGTCGTTTTCAATCAATGTAGGGATGATATTTTGCTATCCAGAAGATTTCCAATATACAATAAACCTGGAACAAAATTATTATAAGATATATATGAGTTTATATGCGAATGTTTATATTTTTAAGTTTAATCACCAGATTGTTTGCAAAGCAAAGTCTGTTTTATACGGCATTAAAGTTACTTTTGAATTAAAACTGTTATGTACTCTTGCCCCATAAGTGTCGTTTGTTGACTCGACCTAGCTCAGTAAATATTTTCATACAAACCCTTGGTCGCGATATCGATCGCATAACAACGTTGAACTAAAAGTCCATTACTATAATAAAATCATCCCAAAAGCAAAACGATTTTTCACACAATATGTCAATCGCAATAAAATTTCCAGCTACAATCATAAAACAAAGCTCGCTGAATTTATAAAAATACGAAATGTTTACTCCGACCTGCTAGTTGTACGAGCAATTTTTCCATGAGATTAACATGAAATGAAATGAAACGGATAAAAGCGAACGTTTAAAAATTATGAATATTTTTAAGCCACTATTTTATGTAGGAACAGGAGTAGACACATTTACATCAATATAACTAAAACTCAAAATACTTATGGGATTATTGGTTTTTGTTGAGGCTAATTGGGTGTTCTTAAGAATAAAATTTTGTACCTGAGTAGAGTTTAAGATTCGTAATGAATAAAATACGAAGGGATATAGGAATAATGGCTAAAAATTTACAATAAATATTTCTTTTACATATAAAACATGTTGATCTTATTATAACAATACGTCTCAAGTAAATTGTGAAATCCTACTAAGCGAAAATGGACACAATATATCTCTCTAACAAATATGAATGGATACATATTGCGGCAATAGTTTTTCTCGTAATACCTTCTCACAAAAGTTTCCACGGAGATAATTATAATTAATTTCGTACTTCCAAAACGATTTCCTGGATAACTTTATATCATACAACTTTATGTTTTTACATCTCCGACATATTTCTAATAATTCTATTTATTTATTTATTTTGTTATATTTTAAGGACATTATTAACAGTAATATTATTTCTAAAATCAAATACATATAAAAACCTGGATAATTTTATTTAACGTAAAAATATTTTTTATTTCTTACTTTATCATTTATTTAACGACAAACTACCATGAAATTAATTTCCTCATGACATGGTACTTTCCCATGAACTTGTCTTATTGATTATGAAATGAACAATTAATTTATTGTAAATTTTATTGTAAAATTATGACTCTTTAGTAAAAAAACTCAGAAATGTATCTGTATGTATTAATTGTACTCCACAAGTTAAGCTCGGTTTTACAAGGAAATGAAGTCGACCACAAACGACCCTCGTGTAAGTCATTTGAAGGTTATGCACAATGGTATATCGTTTTCGGTTTTGCAATAGGTTATGGTATATTTAACCTTTGATTAGAAAATGAAAGTAAGAATAGATTTAATTTTGAAATCTATATTTGGAAAATTTTACTTACTTAAATCATCAAACGACGTTAACACTATTTTTATAGCTTCTAAAAAGAATATAGTCTTTCGTTTATTCGTAACACTTGTTTCAAAGTAACTCTATACCAGATTGATAATGATTTATTTGGTATCCGTCCGTTATCATGCATAAAAAACTTTCCTTCCACTAGGGTTAACGCACAAATTACTAACTTATTACCTTTTATTATTAGTAAGGTTTAATGATTTCGTTTTTTTAGTTACCTATTTATTTTCTATCAAATCTCATGATAATTTCCTTCACCTATCTATTTTCAATCAATATATTTAAAATTGCAATATATTTAAAAGTTAGATATGCATTTTTGTTTGATTTATTAAAGACAGCTCCTTTCTTCTAGAAATTTGTTGCTCTAAAATCTTAATGTATCTTCATCGATCTCAATTTTTATCTCACACATTTTTTGTATAGGCTATCCGGATCTGGAATATTTAACTGAACCTATACGGTTGCATACGTAACATTTTCTGCGTAACGCTCCCTGTCATTCAATTGGTACTTTCAAAATCAATTAAAGCAGTAAGTTCCGTCAATTTAAACATCCGATAAACCTTCGATAGTTCGCACCCATCTGAAATTTGATTGAATTGTTCAAAATGCTTTTGAACAGGAAATACTTTAACTATTTAAGGATACAACACCCGAAAACACTACTCCAAACAATTACAAAAACGGACTTTTATTGTTTCCAAAACGTAAGCAACATATGTCATTATCTGAACTAAGAACTGTATTTTCCCAATTGTTTGCAGAATATTTCCAAATACTTTTCTTTAAGAGTCTCCTTTTTAGATAAAATTATTAAAAATTAAAAAAATATATATACTCATAATATGCCCAGCTTTCAGTAACATATTTGAGATACTGGACGTACCTTTTTGTCTAAAATTATTTTCCCCATAATCCTATTTCACCAATCCGTTTTTACGAATAATTTTAAGTGTAATGATTTAATTATTCAAGTTCAAAATAATAAAGTTATTTGGAGCATAAATTAAAAAGGCAAAGTAAATTAATCCCTCTTTCATGATATTCATATTTCTCCATAGCTTCTGTTTCCTGTTTTTTCCATTCTTCTTATTCTTTTTTTATCGCCTATAAGAAAGGTGGCAAGCGAGCAGACGGTCTTTTTGATGATCAGTCGTCACCGTCGCCCATAGACATTCGGAACGTATGAGATGTTACGGATAATTTGTCAACCTTGGTTGTTAAGGAAAGAGGAGAGAGAGAGGAGAGGAAAATGCAGATAAGGGTGGCAACAGAGACTTTCTCTGTCTGATGAGTGAGTGTCTCACTCATCGGACAAAACGCAGTCACTAAAGACTACTTCACGCCTTTCTTCTGTAAGAGGGTAGTACTTGCCCGAGCCAGCCCATGTTCGAGCTGTAATAACTGACCACAGCCAGGCCACCACCTTAGAACACCTTCTTCATTCTGGGTGCAAGTAAATTGCCTTAATATTGACACATCACTTGATTCAGCTTGTCACCTTGATATTATAAAAAACCTCAATTTTGTATCTCAACTTAACTTGACAATAATTACATGATACGTAATAAAACAGTTTATTTTTTTGAAACCCCTGACCAATTTTTCACAACCATTTTAGCATCCATTATCGTAGTTGCAACAATTCTATTTAGCTACTTTTCTGGACAAGTGCTATTCTATTGTTGATTTTTAACAATCGTTGATAACGAAAATAATCTGGATGAGATGATATTACAAACCAATGTTGCAATAGTTTTCTACTTTTAGTATTTTTGCGGAACTTGATTACAGAAACTTATCTATGCAGGAAGCTTTTTTGTAGGAACTCCATTTGTATATAAAACGTTTATAATAAATTTTGCATTGCGTTTTTTTAGAACATTTTGTTAGCTGCCACATGTTTGATTATTATTATGACTATTTAAACTCTTTCAACATTTAAAATTTTAGAAAAAAAAAGTAATCAAATGTGACTATACAGTATATATACTTTTTAGATCTTGGATCGAAATGGATCTTTTAGATTTCACTTATGGGAATATGAACTATTTTCCAATTTTTCTGCTGGGTGAGAATTAATTAATTTAACTTCACTCCATTTTTTATCTTATTCGACTATTTTATTTTCAAAAGAAACATGAAACTTAATCTTTATCCAGTACTGTCATTGTTACAGTTTATTTTCTTACGATTAATCTTCTAGTATGTTAACATTATTCTCTCTATAAATAAATCTTTTCTATGTGTCTTCTATTTTATATACTAGTATTACAAACCATATAAAATACATATAAGAACAGTGTATGGATATATTTATAGCAGTAGAATAAACGAATAAGTTTATAAAATATATATTTACCTCATCTAACATAACATTTTATTGTTATGCTTCTTTTATTACATTTCATAAATGAATTGAATTTTTATATCAAAAATCAAAATTAACATAAATACGAAATTGTTTAAAAGATCATTGTGTAACACTCAGATACTGTAATCAGATTGTTTAGATTTTTGAGGCAAGGAAATCTACATATTTTGATTATTTAGATTGAAGCCTGGTCTAGTACCTTATAACTACCTTATAACTTAGACTTGAAACGTCATATTATATACAGAAAGATTCCTGTTCTTTACTCATTAATCTACTTACATGTACATAAGTACTATGTACATAAGTACTATCACAATTGACGAACACTGATTTAGAAAAAAGAATTTCAAAATATAATTTCAATATTTTTCTTATCTTTATTGTACTAACCAGCTTTAGATACAGGCTACAAGACTCTTTGATATCATCTCTACAAAATATTTCCGGTATTAAAATGAGAAATAAAATCAGAAACTTTATTTCGAACTTACATTAAAAATGTTCCAATTGAATTAAACTTCCTTAGGTTATAGTTTATTTTTATACCTTTTCCTTTGTATTATAATTTCCATTTTAAACGAACTGTATAAACTAATCTTAAAAAGCTTTTAGCTTCAGGCATTCTAATAAAGAAGAGGTTTGAACATTAAAAAATATTTAGTCTAGTTTGTAATAAAAACTAGACAACGAAACTTGTTAGTTGACGGGGATCGGGATAGACTATTTTCTCTATTGCCAGTCCATTATACGCCTTTTCAATTTCGTACGTGAGAGAACTAATTAGAATAAAAATATCTAAGAAGATTCATAATAACTTATTTTGTTTTAGTTCAATTGCAACAATTAATTCAAATTTATAGATACCTGATGTCGAGTACAGTTTGTAACCAAACGTATAGATTTGTATTAGTTTATTTAAATAATTTTAATATTAATCGTATTTTAAGGTTATATGATTAGTTGTCCCCTCTCGCCTTCACACTTACTTAGATTTTCATCGTCAAACAAAACGACTACTAACAAGTTTAAAGTTTTAATACCAAAATTATGGCGATATGATTACGTACCAAAGTTTATAAATTTGAAATTTAAATTGTCTGTGTTTACATAGCCAACTCCTATCAG
The DNA here is from genome assembly GCA_018231745.1 of Danaus eresimus. Lineage (NCBI taxonomy): Eukaryota > Metazoa > Arthropoda > Insecta > Lepidoptera > Nymphalidae > Danaus > Danaus eresimus. Next base: position 7,470 of record DVQP01003950.1, read on the forward strand.
AATTTCTGATCTAAAACCGTCCTCGCAGTATATAAATCATGTAAGATTTATGCCACTGTTATTTTCGGCCGTGATTTGTTTGTTAACATTAAAAAACACCTTTCGTAGGTGTCTGTAGCTCGAAAAACAGGGTTTGCTTACTCTTTTATAATATAAAATAATATGGTTAATATTATATAATGACCACTGATGAGTTAGGGATCTCTTATATCCAGTAGAAAGATTTATTTCTCAAAAAATTACACACTTTCAAATAGAATAAAGGTGTCGGAGATGAAGGAAATAAAATAATGCAAGAAATAAAAATGTCACATCAATGATCTGACGTTGATGATTGCTCAACAATCTCAGTAATTTTATAAGAAAATTCTATTAGTGCAAGATTTTTAGGATCATATAATGACAATAAGCATTTCGTTAGCCGAAACAAACTATTTTTTCGTAATTTCTATAAAAAACTCGTATTATGAAAATGTTATAGAGATTAAAAGTTATGTAACCTTCAAAAATTACAGGACTGTTGTGTGTTAAACTATAATACATAAAGAATCGATCATGAATTTGCTGTTGTAATTATAATATCATACAAATATTAAACATTGAAAAGTTTTGAATAATTTCGTCCCATCGTAAAGCCTTGCACCAAATACACGTAGTTCTGAAAATATGTTGAGTTGCAACGCGATGATATTAACTACATTGATAATTGACCTCGAACTTCTTAATAAAACTAATTAAAGTAAGATTTTATAGCTCTTGCTATATTCAATATTGGGCAACGGACAACAGCTTTAAAAACCATTATAGTGTATAATGGTTATAGTCTTAAAAGTGAAATTTTGAAAAAAAAAAAAAATACTGTGCTACCTTAAAATTATATTTCTATTCAACAAGCGTTTAGATGGAGTACAAAATGCGTAACAAAAGATGAACGAACTTCCTAGTAAGAAAAATGTTCTAAAAACTTGTCAATTAAATATAGCAGATACATTTCAGTGACACGATAGTGTCAAACATACATACATATACTCTTGTGTAAGTAAATGAATGAGTGTAAGTGAGTGAATATAAAATTATTAAACTTATCCTCACTAAAATGAAGTTCTTTTGTATAAAATTAATCAAATTAAGTGAAGATAATTCAATTCATAGTTATTATAAGCGACGGATACCAAATATGTTTAATGTATTTTACTCTCAAATCTATGTAACAATATAGCGTACTAGTACAAATTATTGACAGGGTATATTGATTGTGAAATCTAATTAATAGGGCCGACTAACAGACCTTGGATATATACATATGCCTTCAATTTCGGCTTAATTTCGAATGGATAATGCTTGACTGTCGTTGCAACTTTTATTAGGTGGAAATGAAGTCGAAAGTTTTTAAGCGCTCTCTCAATAAAAGCCTATTCACGCTTTTCGCGAAGACTCCCGAATTATAACTCCAAGAAAAAAGAAACGCAGGAAAACTATCCAAATACATTCCTGTGGGCATTTGAAAGAAGGAAGCGTGTCGCGTCGTCTTCGTAGAGGAATATAAAATATTTATTACACATATGTACATAATTTTTTTGTATATATCTTTCTTTATCTATTATTTTTATTACTTAATCTGATAACATATAATAAATGTGAATTCGTAAACCCAAAATCACATATTTATGAGATAATACAGTATGAATAACTTATAAGTCCCGTCTAACTCGAATATGACAAATTAGTCACTAAACAGACAGCTCAGTGTTTGGCACGGGACAATATTCTTATATCTATTCATATAATAATATTAAAATTGCTTTACAAAATAATTCGATTACTATTAAAAGCATTTTACTTTAAGCTTAATTAGCTTTAAGCACAAATGTATCACTCTAAAATGTGGACATGTATACATATGTATCTAAGTATTTATTCTTATTCGTAAAGATTATATCAAACATTTTTTTTATATAAATTATAATATAATAGTCATTTATTGTATATATCTTTTAATATTTACTGTAAAAATTAACACTGAAAAACCTTTTTGCTTAAGAAGAAAAATAATTTGCAACGTTGATTTTTTTTTCTTATTTATTTTGAAGTTTCAATAAAAGCGAAAATTAATATCACGATATAATTCTGAGGCAGGTGTATTTTTGTTAAAAAGTTAAAATATTTCCCGTGGCTTACTGGCCATGATTATTATAGCGTAAGGATAAGTTAGGTGATCTCATTTTCTTTGTTACGGTAACCCTCGCCTCTACTTCTGCGAAGGAAAATTCATAAAAAATACATATTTACATTTTAGATTAAAAAAAATATTATCGCATTTCACATTCAAAATATATAATTATAAAAATGTAAACAATATTATTATTTACGGAATCGTGTACCGAGATATTTTTCAGGTGTAATTTACGGATGACAATATAAATCTGTATTATGTTCCTTTAGGTAGGTAAATCTAAAATATACGCATAGATATTTTTATCATTCTATGAAAGTATAAATTTAAATAGTAATTTCACTAATATATTAGGTAAAATATCTATATTGTTTCTATGAAACGATTGTAATTCGGAATAATTGCGTGACTAACAATGCGCAACGAAGTCCTGTCTAGACGTAAATTGCTTTGGAAATGAACGCTCGATTGAACTTGTCGCATATGGCTATAAAATGTCTATTACGTTCAAACCACAAAAAAA
>DVQP01003951.1:0-10160 GCA_018231745.1 Danaus eresimus
GAAAAGAAAAAAAGCGATAAATTTGTTCTTCAAAGATGGAGCGACGGACTTTTTGAATGCGTCCAACAAAAGACATAATATTTCTTTTAAAACAAGAACTTTTTTCCGTTTACGGAAGCTTTTGTGAGGACAGAGTGTCTTAAATAACAATTTACGTCAGAGAGAATCTGTCTTTTTGTCTTTAGTGAATTGCATTCTGGTTTCACATTATCAAGTCAAGCGTTGTTATTGATAGCTTAATTGGGCATTACCTTTTATAGTTCGGACATGATCAGCTGACTGAAGCCACGGCCCAATGGAGCGACAGTGTGTGACAATATTAAACCATCAGATATAGATCTAATTGTCAGCGCCCAAAGACCGAGTATCGCACGTCATGAGAGTAGCGAAAGTATTCTTAATGAGTTGCACCTCAGGCCATATCCGCTATACACTTGCTAAGCCTCTAAACTGACGTTCATTTGACAATACTTCTCAGACAAACTAAACATTGTAAAATCAAACTTATTACTTAAAATTTAGAATTCATGTTCAATTTTTATTGATAAGTAACCCAAACTCGATGTTAGAATACACTCATTTGTCCGGACACAAAACGCGCATACAAGTGACTTACGACCAATACTGATCATTTCGTACTGACAAGCAAATTAGTTGATGCTTTTGTCTCGTTTGGAGGTATAATGCGTTAGATAGAAAGGGTTCCGATAAGGACCAGATTTGTTGTTCAATTAAAAGTCTGATTCGTTGTTATACGGAGTGATATGACCGGATCGTTATTCAATGTTAGTTAACAAGTGAAACTTTCTTTAATCGGTAACAGATTGTTATAGACACGTTTCGGTTAATGCCTTATACTTTCACAACATAAATTGTCTTTGTTAATATATTATTAATTAAAGTCCATCAAAGTAAGTAGCGCCGCGCGACATATTGCATGTTATTATACCACTAATGCAATGCCTGAGATGTCAGTTTAAGGGAAACCGTAAAAACTTGAAGACATTAACCCAATTTTCAATAATAACTGTAAACGATAATCGGCGTGTCCGTAAATGTATAAAATTCACATACGAAACCAGATTTTAATACGTGTGAGGTCAAAATTATATCAAGCAGGTTCCTGGCATATGTTTCTAAGGTTCCTGATATTATGTTATACATATCGAGACAGTTTTTTCAATATATAAATACTAAATGTTAGAAAAGTTTATTTAGTATAACATTTTTCATTGCAACATCCAACCGAAAGTGGTTTTGAAAACTTAAAAATGTCAAAGCCTCCGTAATCATTTACTTACCGCTTCAAATAGATTTACCTACTTCTTAGTTAAATCATTGCTTTCCCTTCATTGGGTTGGCTTTTCCTGTATTCAACAAGTATTTAAATAATGTGCATTCAAATCGCGGAAATAAGCTGACAGAGGTTTCCACCAGTCAATTAAAAGAGCCATACTCATTCTCAAAGTCATCAACATAGGAAATTTTTCGCTACAATCATCTACCACGTCACAATAATTGCGAAACTTGAATCATTGTAATATCAGAGTTTATTTTACCTTACCTCTTATGTAAATATATCGTTAGCACAGAAGCGAGGAGCTGTGTTCACCATAATCGATGTAACGGAGATGCATTCGCAATCGATATTTAAGAAAGTCAATGTGAAATTTGATAGAAGAAAGCAAAAGGTTAAGCATAATGACGGTGAAGATGCACATGAGACCCAACCGGCTATTAAGTTATATGAATTATTCGTGCACTTTACTTCACATTAGGATAATAGAAAACGACGGAGGTCTAGAATGTGGGACGCTTTGATAGTCTTGATTAAACTTAGAGTCAATGACGAAATTTTACTAGAAAATAATAAATTAATTTAACTTATAGAGTTGATTCAATGTGATACCTTCAAATTTTATCGTTGATGGCTTCATTTCGAATGGATCCGTTATGGAAGTGGTGTTGTTGTAAGTTTTGAGTGGAACAGTAGTTTCTCAGCTTTAAACGAGTTTACTTGAGGTTGACATCCGCACACCGTTAGCTGACTGTATCAGTGACCCATGGCTTCCTTTGTCTGGTCACATACGTACCACAATTAACAGTTAACAATAGTATCTAAATTTCTATCTTTTGTATAAAATTACTCTTACACTTTCTCTTAACTGTACGATAAAAAATTAATTAGTATAAAAATTATCACTTACATATGGGACATATATTGCAAACAGAAAAATGAATCCGTTGTAAACGGGGTATTTACAAATCATCATGGATTGCCTAACCCAGATCTACAAACGGTATAGTTCCAATTGCATAAGCACTATTTTGCATAACCATAGAGATACTTAACGTTTGTTTTGTTGTTGGAAAATTGGAATAATGTATAAAATGTGCCCCACATAATCTAAGAAAAGCTACTGCAAAATTGGTATCGTCACGCTTAGGGTTTTTGCTAATGCGATGGGAACCAACAAGTAAATAAAAATAGTTATTGTTCTGTATTCAGTTTAGTAAAGTTTCTCGGCGATCTACCATTGATTTAATAGGTTTGGAATCGAGCACCATGACCTTGTATAGTATTACAACCGCAGCTGATATCTTTAAGATCCTCAAACAGTGAGTTTCTAAGAGATGTGTGAAATGCGAAACAAGAGGGTCAGGGGTCGTATTACAAGTTCATTTGAAAGTTATCAAATACCGTCTAGAATTACAACCACTCTTTTCTCGAATTAATACTTGTGTTTTATAGTGTTTTCGGTGCATTTATCAACAATCACAAATTAACCTTAACTCAAATACACTATGCCAAAACTTTTTTATTCCAATTCATAACTTTCGACATCTCATACTTGCATATCTCTATGTAAATGAAGTGAACAATTAACACTGTACTCAAATGATTCTAGGCCTTGGCATTGATTCTCATTACCCAATTCCCAAACAACCAGTTGCGCATGGTTTTCTCATAATTTACTTGTAAAATGTCACTATTTCCGACTAACGTGTTACAGCCAGCCGTACGTTATTTTTAATCGGTTTTAGAAATGTTGGACACACGAGCAATCACAACAAATCTCACCGGATATATACTCGTATTTTTTCATAGAACGTCTCAGCTTTTCTATGTAAATTTTAATCCATTATACGAATAATAATTTTAACATGTCTATAACGTTAATCTCTACAATTTCGGACCCACGCATTACTAATGAGTATTAGAAATTAGCACAGATTTAGAAAAAAAATCACACTCCAAAATGTAACATGTGCAAAAAGCTTGAACCCACACATGTTAATATATGTACGTTCACACAGAAACCTACGCATCCGCCCATACGGCAATTTGTGATGTATCATTTGTAATTTCCCACCATAAAAAAAATAAAAGTGAAAATGTTTTCACCACATCAGAACCTATCAACCAAGTATATTTGGTTGTAACACAGATATTTTATTTCTATAGCTAGTTCTCTGATATTAATTAATAAAAGAATTACCGTCAAGTTCCCAGAGCAAACTTCAAAACAGCATCGCTTCAATATAAACCAAACAAGCAAAATTCAATTACGATACTATACCTAGAAAATAAAAAGACCAACTGAAATGCGTGATGTCGACGAACTGAAATTGTGTGTAGAAAGTAAGAGCGATAAAAAATGGGAAGAGGTTTCTGTTAGGTTAGGAATTGATATCAACAATAGAATGGACCATCTCGCTCCAATTCCCAGTGGTGGTTTTCTAATCCTAAATCATAATGAGCGTACCACATTCACACACATCCCCTGGAAACGCCTCCAATTGTTTAAAACCGGATAATTGTTATATATAATTAGTTCACTCCCAAACTTCTCATGTTTATCTTCAAAGAATATATTGAACTTACTGTTCGGTTATTACAGCTAATGACGCTGAGTGGTTTTATCAATCATATTATCAACAAAAAAGTTGACGCGGCCATTGAAATGTATTAATCGGAGCCGGTATCCGCAACCCGCTGCCCACGCGGGAAACAAATAATTACTTCTATATCGTTACAAAACACTTTCTAACCCACCTGCCATTGAACTAACTTTTTAATTATACGTTCCTTATAATCGTAAACCCTAACTGTACATTCGTGGCATATCTGATTTCAAGTGTGACATGAATCATAAAAGAAACATAAAAGTTATTCGGATATTTTTTGGCGTGAAACAGACGCTCTGATTTCATAGTCCGATGATTTTACCGGATAGTTTATTCTTTGGCGATATATTCACAATCTCGACGGAACAACGGTTTTCGATCGTTGACCTTGTTGGTGAAGAAACGAAAGTAATCTTATTGTTACAAAGACCTGAGGTCAAAGAGCTGTCGCCGGCCATCTGTAGGTCTAAATGTAGATCACGAGTTAGTATCACGATCGTGTCATGATCACGGATAGCGGACAGCATTCAAACAGATATCAAAATTGAAAGCTTTACAAAATATCTTTTGTTTCAAGGATAAGTAAGTTCCTGAACATTCAGGACCAGCTGTCGACACTCTTTTATTTTTTAATGTATACGAAAATATGTGAGAAAATGAGTCGTGCACATGTAAATAACATTGTTTAGAAATTGAGATGAAAAACTCACTTATAGCAACAAAAAATATATTATTTTTCCATTACGATCTCTATCAGATCAAACTAGTTTTCCACCTGGTCACGAGTTAAACTTGGTAACATTGAACGTTAGGTAGAAATTTTTCTATCAAGAGACACACCCGCGACAGCAATTAAATTACTTTATGGATATATAAAGGTAAAAGTGATTTATAAACTTCCGCGCATTAAAAGATTTTTAAATGAAAAGTTGGTAATGGACATTTGATGATTGTGTTGTTTAATGTTAAACTTTTTTCATTCCACTTCCGGTTTTGCTGTCTCGTTGCTAAGCTAACTTCACACTGATATATCTCAAGCTTGTTTCATGTCAAATAATATTACATATAGAAAAAAGTGTAAATGATAAACGCATGTCTTAGAAAGGACAATAACCCCCCCCCCCAAACAATATTTTCACAATAGGAAATAAATTTCTTTATTATAAGGCTCACATTTTAATCCTATTAAAAAAGTACTTCCGACGTCCATAATTAAATTTATTTCTCCATAGGTGAATTCCATTCGCTATCTCTTAGATATTTATCAGTTTGGTTCCCATACATTTGACACCTGAAGGCATTAGTTTGTCGTTAATCAGTGTTTGTTTAACAATGTATTATAAGTGCGAGGCGTGGCCGCCGCAGGTAGAGAAATTGATTCACACAGATCTTATTAGACACCTCTCTGACCTTTAACCGGCTAATTACGATGGCAAGATGAAAATGAAGGTCGCATTATGTAACAGGTCTGTGAACTCTTGTTTCACGTACTGTTAAAATTGATGAATGGCAATATTCATTGTAAACAAAAAAGATTTCCGTGCATGCGACTCGGTCATTAAAAATAATTAAATATTACACACGTTGTTATCCAGAGATATAATGGCAGGATGGAATAATTCTTAATGTTACTAGCAGTTATTATTGTTAGTATTGTTTGCATAATAACATCCTAGATGCTGCGAGTTATTTATAAAGATAAACGATTTATTGCGAAAAATGCGCTCGTCTTGTAACACAACCGCTTAATTCTTAGAAACTGCAATAAGGGAAACAGTTCTTAGTAATTGACACTTGAGCTCCTTCCAGCATTTGAAATACGTGGCTGTGAAATATCTGTTTTGTTGACTACCTTCTGTGTTTGAAAGACACAAATCCTAATATTTTATATGCAAACTATTTGATTCATAAAGTTTTATTTTGCAGGAAATGTTCCTAACATGTTAAAGTAATATATAGACAACATTATAGACATAATTTTATCATGAGCCAACATCCGTGTCTGGATGAAGCTGTTAAGTGTATGCAATAAAACACTAAAGTCTATTTAGATTCATTGAAAAAAAGATTTATTATGTAAATTCTCTAAAGTAGAGTTTTATTTGGCATTAGAGTCGTGGTACTCCGCTGTTGTAAGCAATTTAAAATTCGGTTATCGTCCTGGGCAACATTTTATATACAGTACTTGTGAAGTTACCAAGAAAATGTTCATTTTTATATTATGGGAGATTTAGACGGATAACTTTAATGATGCAATGAAAGTCATTCGAATGATGTATCTTTCTTTTGTTTTTTTTTTCTTTTTAAAGCGTGAGGCATGCTTAAGACGTCCAGCCCTTACTGTTAAGACGTGTGATAAACAACCTACTTAGAGATTATTTGGCGCCATCCACGTATTCCGCACGTATGCTTTACGACGTGGAGAATGTCTCAAGAACTAGATGAAAATGTTTATTTTTCTGGTTCTTTTTCTTCGTAATCTATGTTAGGAGCTGTTATTATTATTTCATATATTTTTGATTTGTATATATCATGAGCAGTTTAAACATACATTTCATATAGATTTGTCATATATTTTTTTAATTTATAATTCTTTAACAAGATATGAGGTTTATTATAAAATTTATTCGTAATTCATAAACTGCCTGAAGATACACAAAGTTGCTCACTGGAGTTAATTCCTACGTTTTATCAGATGAAAGCGATTTATGTTACCATAATAATTAAGGTTTTGTCTTCACGTAAATCTTTTAACATCTTTTCATGGTTATTTAAACCGAAAATATAATTTTAAGATTTCCGTTACATAGTCTGTTATTGTAAATTTCTAAAGATGTTCATCTTTATTTTGAAATAAACATTTCGTATTTAATGTTACGTAAAAATAGTACAAGAGAGTTTAAATTTGAAACAAAAAAGTCATTTTTCATATATCACAAAAAAAATTATAAATATTGTTATCTATGTCATAAATAGTGCTATTTATGAATTCCTATCAGATTTTTCTTATCATTTATATCGTCATAAAATGTTTATGTTTACATGAAATAGAATATTTTATATAAAATTAAGTGAAAACGTTTATATTTACATCCTTAATTAATTTCATATGCGAGATGTTTAGAGATATGCGGTGTCTGTATTGTTATTGCATGCTAAAGCATGCATGCGTATGCAATTATGACGCATCGGTTATAATTAGCTGGTGTTGATGGCGGCCGATTACGTGCTAATGATTTAGTAGACAGTCAAATGATATATTGTAAGATCTTGAAGGTTATATGTAATTAAATATTTAACTTGGATTGTTCAGCTTCGGATTGCTGACGTAATAACTATTATTATGAACGCTAATCTGTTTAGCTTATACTGACATTTTGAAACAATTATTCAGAGGTATAATTATGTTATATGTTTTTTTGATAAGCTAAATAATTGTTATTAAATAAATAAAGTAATATAATAACACAGCCTGAAAATTAATTTTCTTCTGTATGACTTATACTTAAACATTAAAGATATAACATTTGTATTGTAATTGGCATTTCTCTATCTATATAATATTAACTGATGTGTATACGAAACACGCTATCTGAATATTAATATTTTAAAACAAAAAAAGTTATTTAAACGAACTCAACTATCTTTGAATCTCTCGCTAATAGACGCTAAAAGCTTTCATATCAGAATTAATTAATGTATTCTAAAGGTGCTTTAGTACTTTATAATGTTTAGTAAACAAATGCTTTTATCGCTAACAAGTATGACAGACCATAATTTTATTTGGACGGCCGTACTTAGTACATTGACGTATCACGCAACCGGTACTTACTATTATCTGTGTAAATATTCGATCACACTAGCGGCTTGGAGATTTCGCTATTTAAAACAATCTATTATATGTTTAATAGCGTTATATTTGTTTATTACATATAATTTGAAGAATTATAATTTGATTTTATATTGACGTTCAGAAATCTAAATTTTTTAACTTAAGTTCAGAGTGTGTTGTAATTAAAATGGAACTTTCACATTCTTCGTCTTATTTAGTTATGTTTATTGTTATAAAGTAAATGATGCTACTATTTACAAGTGTGAAAAGGCCTTAATATGACTCCGCCTCGCACAGCTACAAACACAGACATAGCTGTTGTGTTTAGTTTCGAAGTCTTGCTGAAAGACGTAAATCAAACGTTTAGAAGTGAAAACCTTCGCGTGCACAACAATTATTATGGAAACTGATAATGGTGTTTCGTGAAATTATATTTTACTAAGATTTTCAAGTTTACAATCACTATAAGAAAGATATGAATACTTTTATTTATTTCACAAAACAATATACAACATAACAATGGGGGTGTCAAAATTTCATATTGTAATTTTTAAAATGTAAGTTTAATTCAAGTTTAATGCGCGGACAAATGAAGTTCATTTATTTTTATATTAATAATTATTTAATGAGAAATGTATGTCGTTACTAAAGATTTAAGTCAAATTATTCTAAAAATTCAATATTATAAATTTAAAACATTTAAAATCATTTGAAAATTTTACAAACGATTTTGTCTATTTATATGTTTAATAAAGTACAATGAAATAACATTATACAGCCAACAATTAACGTATACCGTGTGTGTTGACTGTAGAATTTTTAAGCTATGTTTATCTCAGAATGCATTATGTAGTAGAATTGCAGTTGTCATCCATAACAATAAATATACATAATATTCAGAAATTAAGTTTTGTAATAAATAAAATAATGGCAGTTATAAATGACCATACTTAATTTCTCGGCATTGACCACGACAAAATATTAAATGAATTTGAATCTGTAAGTAATTGGAAATACGACTTAATTAGTTGAGAATGCTTATTACACTTAAAACATTACATTTGTCAATTTATTATATTTTTAATATTTAGCAGATTAAAGTTTAAACGTTCGGTAAAATTCTGTGTAACCGGCTTTGAAACTTAAAGTAGAATTTTATTTTGACTTGTTCAACGTCCACTCAAGTACATATATTATAAAACGTGTTTTTATTAACAGAATTATACTCTATCGTGACAGTAAGTGTGTTTCACACAATTACATGTCTTTTCAGAATGTCAAATTTATATTATCACTTTTGACAAATAGTTCAATATACCACAAACTAAGTACTAATTGTTGTGTAAACTTCTTTATTTATATAGTTTTGACTAAATTTAATCAGAATGTAATTAATACCAAAACAAAAAACCTCGTCACATAAGTGTGTCACAAAAAGTGTACGGATAATATTGCGTTTTTTTTTTCGTAACCGGACCGATCGTTAAGCTCGATGTTTACGGGACAGGACTCCCACAATGCGGTGTTTTTATAAAGAGAAGACGAGGTTAAAACAGATTACATGTTATTTTGAACACACGCTAAAGACAGGTGCAAGAATTTTTTTTATTTTCTACTCCGACATTTCTTAAGAGAGAGTTCGTAAAACTTTTTCTATTAACAATCTCTTCGTTAAACAAATTGCAGATTGGTTTAAGTTCGTCCCTTTTCATGTTTTAATCTATTAGACGTATTATGTCTTACATTACCATACAATTACATCAACAAACAACTCGATAATTTAATATTATATACTATAAAACTGTTGATACTATATGAACATTTTATTTCTATCAGGTTAAAATATATATATATAAAAATTCGGTTTTGTTACGTAATATTTTTATAGCTCGGTTTCAAAAACGTCCAGTGTCATCTAAAAGCTTGCAAAAGCTCTATAAATTTATTGCCATTTAGTTTGCCTTCCATGGCCTTGGCAGTCCCACACATACCAGCCCATAAGCGAATGAGTTGATACTTCGACCGCTGTGCATTCGGCGGCACCTTTACACCCACCATAAACATTGATTGCACTAAGTTTATGTGTTTATCGTGATACAACTCATTTGTGTCCCATTCGTTCTTGAATAACGTTAACACCAAATATATGTTATAAGATAACTGCTTATAATACACCCAACGACCTCTAACAAGGGAAATATTGCTTACTTAAGAGATTAAATTGAGTTTACAAGTTTGATATCAAAAATTAAAATAGTAATAAATCCTCATCACTGTAGATTATTAAATTATAATTTATCTCTGAAGTAATTCAAGCAAACATACCTGATGAATATATATATATATATATATACATATTCATCACATGTAAAACGTATATATTATATAAAATTATTTTGTAAGTATTCGTATCTTTCAT
>DVQP01003952.1:0-10159 GCA_018231745.1 Danaus eresimus
GCGATTTTTTATTAATTTAAAACTATATAATCCCGACGTTTCGGTTACTTTACAGAAGCTGAGTCTGCCCGTGGTCTCAGCTACTGTAAAGTAACCAAAACATCGGGATTATGTAATTTTAAATTAATAAAAAATCGCATAGTAAATCCGAAATATTTTAGTAACAATATATATGTCTATATATTATTGTCCACTTTTCAGTTTCCACACATACCCAAATTCCTTATAATTGGCTTTTGGCTGATTTGCAATCCAGGCCCTGCAAATAGGATAAAGTGGAGAGTCCTCACTGAACTGTGACAGGTCTACACTTCTGTCAAACAACTTGAGGACATATGACTGTCTTTGAGGAGACTTTCTTGATGCTAGTTGTTCCTCTTCATCCGAGGATGATTCTGATTTCTCTTGACTTACTCTCCTGAATTTATAACACAGATAGGATGGAAGTCAGTGCTTTTTAAATATTAATTTTATTTATTAACATATATAGGTGAAAATTACCTTTCCCTTTTAACGGGCGTGTATTCGGATGAAGCATCAGATTCATCAGCCATAGGTTCCAGCATTTCCATCAGAGCACCCTTCAAGCGCCCTCGGGCTGTTGTAACCTCATTCTCTATAATCATAAATAAATTTGGAAATTTTTTTTTTATTTATCTTGACTTTTAATACCATCGTGTTTCTAGCTTTTAACACACTTGCATATAAATTATTACATAATATTTATTTACTTTACCTATCGAATCTCTTTCTTTAATATTCGGTTTTGATTTGTGTTTTTTAGGTGTAAACAATCTTCTCCTTTTCGACAACGGCATTTTTTATTGGAAAGTTATAATAAAATTGTAATAAAGGGAAATACAGAATATACACAAATAGAAAAGATAGATTTTGTTGTACGTCAAGTCACAGTATTACAATTGATTAAAATATCGATAATAAATAACAAAATATAACAATTGAAAGCGAAGGCATAAAATCTTTGTAAACATTTACATTTTACACTCAGTTAATAGTTTCCGTTTGTCAATTGTCAAAAATATTTTGATGAGAATAAATAAATCAGATACACACTGCAGATGTCACTAGTTATATGACTACACGACTTATTGAAAATAAAATTGATATACAAATAAAGACAAACAATAGTAATCATAAAAAGAAATACTTTAATTCTGTTATTTAGAACTTATGACGCTAAGTTAATAATTTTTTAAACAAAAATAACGAGAAAATCTAAATATGCATTGGTGTAATTTTTGAGACCACGGTGGATGTTTAATTTTTTTTCAGTCATAGGCTTTATTACAAAATTATCAAATCAAGGCATTAAAACTTATAATTTAATTAAAAAAGAGTAGAGAAAATAGTATTTAAAAAATCAAGTTTTCTAAACATTCGTTTTAATTTCTATCTTAGCATTATAGCTCGCAAAACAATGATTTACTATCAGGTTGTGCAAGCTGTTTTACTGTATCTCTAATTGAAGCGACAGACTATATTAAAGCTATACAGTGGTTCAAGCTAAAGTAGTTTAATGATATATTTTAATGACCTAAATATTTAAAAAATTGTGATAAATTGTAACTAAAAAAATATTTCAGAACAAACACGGTTGAAATATTAAACATAATTTATAATACATAAGGTTGTAAATGTTTTGTTGACAGTGACGTGATAATTTGAATATGTCAATATTGGCATTTGATTGGCGAGTCTAGGACTTAACTAAATCCTATAATTAGGTTCAAAAGTAACACTGCCAGATTTAAACAATTTATATGTTAAAGTGTGTATTATAAAATTGTAGAATAAATAAGTGTCGGCAGCAAAACGTTCATGAAAAATAATGGCGACAACTGCATACCAACATGACGCTGATGGTGAGATTTGAATAAAGAGTTACATTAATTTTTATATTAATTCATAATTTTCTAAAATATTATCAATTTTAAGAGATATTTTCAGTGATAATTTTCTTGTTACCCAAGTATGTAGGACGTGCAGCTATGTTTATTGGCGCGTAAATTAAAGACGTTCATAAATAATTGTCTTCAAGTTATCTGGAGAAAGTTAATTTAAACATGTAAACAACCTGTTATTATTGGTTTAAGGCGCACGATATATAACGTTAGCTATCATTTTAATAATTCAGTTCTATATTCTAGGGGCTAAATTTATACCTGCTACACAGCGCCCCGATGGAACTTGGAGAAAACCTAGACGTATAAAAGATGGTTATGTGCCTCAAGAAGAAGTACCTCTTTATGAGAGTAAAGGCAAGCAATTCAAAGCTCGGCAGAGTACAGGTCTCCCAGTTGGTCTTCCTCCAGAAATAGCCGCTGAAGCCAAAAAGCCCAAAAAGGGGGTTATACAACCTATTCCTGGCATGATTATTAATGTTGAAAAAAAGAAGAAAAAAAAGAAGACAGGTGCTATTAAACTCTCCATTGAAAATTTTAGTCCATTATAATAAAAATTGTCACAACTTAGTCTTAGTGTTACAACCAAAACAACTGTCTACATAAATCTCTTCTTATTTCAATGTGTAACAATTAATATACTTAATATTTAATTAGTTGTTAATACCCAGGAATAATATCATTCAAAAAATATTTCAGGTGTAGATGAAGCCGCTGAGAAACTTTCAAAACTTACAACCTGCGAGATAATAGAACCCAGCTTCAAGACGGCCCCAAGTACGGCCACCGACCCTGCTAAACGACTCAAGAACTTAAAAAAGAAACTGAGGGATATAGAAACACTGGAAGAGAAAATCAAATCTGGATCTCTTAAAAACCCTGACAAAGAACAGAAAGAAAAAATTACTAAAAAAAGTGAGATTGTCAAAGAAATAGAGTTATTAGAGAAAAATTGTGGATGAATTGAGCCAACATTCATTACTTTGTAAGAAATTATAAAATAATCATTTTCTTTTATTTGAAAGCTCAACAACTATCAGCTCAGGATTTGAGTATACTCGAAAATAAAATTTTATTTACAACTATTACAATTATTTGATATTCCAGACTTCCTCTACTTCCTTGTAGTAAAAATAGAAAATTGTGAATTTAGAAATTTATTGATACAAAATCTTTAATACATACATCTTTAATGGCTCACAAGAGCACCACCCACCGAACAAGTAACATCATATTTCACAAGTATAATATAATAAAAAAAAATTACAATATTTTTTTATATCTTAAAATATTTCTACATTTTATGTCAAAGGTTTAAAAAAGTTATTAATAACATTATTTCAGCTAAACTTAAATATAACAAATATATATGTGCAATAAAAAATAATTTGTTGTTTTGTTGTTGTTCTCGTTCAATAGACGGAAACATATTTAATAGTTTTGCGATTACCTCGTAACGATATATTCTGATCCTACGATTATACCTGGAAACAAATATAATGACGGCTATTATTAACAGAGAAATGTTGCAGGATTTTATTTAAACTTGTTTAGCAAGAATCTTAACAAGTTTGTAAAATAGAATATTACACAATAATTATAATCTAATATTGCTTACTTACGTTGAATATAATTTAAATAAACTCGTTTCTTGCTTTCTGTCTGGCGTAATTGCCTAAACACGCAAGAATACCAACAACAGATATCCCAACTCCTAAAACTGTTGCCAAGAAGTCTCCGAAATCATAGCTGTGCGCTGCTTCAACATTGCTAATTGCTAAGGCAGAAAATATCAACATGAATACTTGGAAAAACATTTTGGGTTTTTATCTCTGTGTTTGAACACCGAATAACAAGAACTACTCAGTATTGGCTAACGTTGATAATTCAATGTGAAGAAATTATGTCAAGTCTAAAACTAAATGTCAAAGTCATAATATTTGCACGTGTCTGTGGTTTAGGTACAATCTGTTGTCGCTGTGGTCTTAACATGCTACTATACATTTAATACAAGTTAATTAATTTAACAAATTTAATCAGATATTTTACTAAATATCCTTTATAATTTTTTTAAGGTTATATAGTATTTATCTTAAATTAATTAATCTTGTTATTTCCAATATATTTTTAGCTGAGTAACACCTTGAGACTTAAGTTGACATTTATGCATGTTTGACATTTTAGTTTCCTCAATCCTGAATGCTGAAGAAATCGACGAAAAGTTACCTTTATATTTAAGTGTTGTTCTTTACTAATATGTCTTATTATGTGTACAATTAATCTTAAACTCTACAAATAATATAAAACCAATGAGACCATCTACGTGGTAACATAAAGACACTAATTTGTAATGTATGTTTAAGTGCTTAGGTCTATAACATCAACATGAGTTATAATTCGAGTGGGGGCAAGGGGTTCGGATTTTCCGGCTTCACGATGCCAAAACGGAACCCTTCGAACGTTTCACTACACGCAGTTCCTCCGCCTCCTTCCCAAATGAATGCTGTCCCTCCTCCGAATCCCGGGTTATCGAAGCAGGGCTATTCAACTATGAACGCAATAACACAGAATGCCATCGGTGGTAATTGGGGTACACTCGGGAAAAAGCGAGCCAAGACTGAAGATGAGTGAGTATCATTAACATAAAGCTCATTGTGTATTCTAAGTAATGAAAAATATAACCAAACAAAGTTATTATGTTTGCTTGAAGGTATTTTGATGAAGATGATGAACCCCCAACTCCAGCTCTAGCTTATATACCAGCACCAGGGAGCCCTACCAATGAAGCCAACAGCTCTAGGGTAAAAATTACATTTTAAAAACCTCAAGCAAAACAATATATATAAACGAAACTTAAGGCATTATATATTTGTATCTTCCAATAGACTGGCAGAAAAAGGTCATGGTTAAAATAATTATCTAAATCTGTACATAAATATATGTGAGGACATTATTTTGATAGTATTTACATCATGACATCCCAAGTAACTCTAAGAATATTTGTCCTTCATCTGGGTTTTGGAACCATGTACTGAATCCATAAACAATATTTTGAAAGTACGCAACCCTTTTTAAGTTAATTAATACTTTTTGTGATTTATGAGGGTGAGGGTTTTATATTCTGTACTAAAGTCTTTATGGAGTCATTTTAGCACAATCAAAGTGTCATATCTGGGATAAAATTATATTGCCAAGCAGGATCAATCTATTATAAATGTTTTATAGTACAAGAATAGTGATACTTTTTTTTACATATTAATAAAATATAACAAAACTTACTGCAATAATACAGCCACACATGAATCTTACAAACAAGATTAAATATTACAATATGTATTTAAATAAGATTCTTCCTGTTTATTCTAATAAGCTGGTTATTAGCTCAGGAATAAAATGAATAAGGCTATTTGTGATTTTATTTGCATTTGTTATGTACTTTAATAATGTTTGAGATCAAATATAACTGAATTTGTCAGATAATTTAAAAGTATTTTCTTAATTTGCTTGATATCCATACCTACATACATATGTAGGTACATAAGTAGTTGTTATTCTATAACAACCTTTTTAAGATAGAGTACACTAATCGTAGTATGTTTTAAGTATGTGGTAGTCTCATGGCTGCTGGAACTATAAGTATTTTACTATCTATTTTTGTTCCAATATAGTATTACTATTTTAAATATGTTGTTAGGCAGATGAAGAAGAGGAAGATCCCCTGGATGCGTACATGGCTGGTCTGGAGAAACAGGCGGCTAAAGATATGAAGGTTAGCAAAGAGAATGCTGTTAGTGGTAAAGGTGACGCCGGGAGAGGGACTAGAGGAGATATTGATGAGATGGATGATGAAGAAAGTTATTATAAGTGAGTAGTCTTCTTATCTGGTTGAAGTAGGCAGACACATTAGTCTTACATTTTCAATAGCAATATTGTTTTTTCTCATTAAAATTAATTAATTAATTTTATTTAGATACATGGAAGAAAATCCACTTCAGACAGCTGATGATGGATCAGACATTGAAATAGAATATGATGAGGATGGAAACCCTATCGCTCCCCCCAAGAAAAAGTTTATAGATCCGCTACCACCGATAGACCATTCGGAGATTCAATATGAACCATTCGAAAAGAACTTCTATACACCACATGAAGATATAGAGAAACTAGAGCAGCATCAGGTGGAAGAGTTGAAGAAAAATTTGGGGGTCAAGGTGAGATTAAATATTAAAACATTTATGATGAAACTTCTCAGCACTCAATGATTTCACCGTGACAATGCCGGGTACATGGCGTTGCAGAGAGAGGAGCTTGGGACTTGCGACTTACATATAGGTTTAATGGGCCCCTGTCTGCCGCGCGTTAAACGTTCTCTCTGCCTAACCAAATTTTAAATGAACCTACTAGGGCTGCCTTCGACACACATTCCAAGAATAATTCGATGTTACTTCCGAACAAGCCCAAGTCTTTTGGTAGATTGTAGAGAGATATAGCTGTTTTTTCTCTCGCTCCCACTTCACCGCGTACAAATTTCTTACGAACCTATTCTTATTGACTTCCTTAGAGGAATCGTAATAGTTAAATACTAAAACATTATACAACACGATGTGAAAAGGTAAGAAAAAGTTGTTTTTAATTTATTTTAATTGAATGCCTTATTGTCGCCAGATTTCCGGACCTGATCCTCCAAAACCTGTGAGTAGTTTCGGTCATTTAGGCTTCGATGAGCAGCTGATGAAGGCTATTCGAAAGTCAGAGTACACTCAGCCAACACCCGTGCAGGCGGCTGGCATACCAGCCGCGCTCTCTGGAAGGGATCTCATAGGTGATGTAGACTTGTATATCAGCTTTCAGGACACGTGCTTTATATTACTCTTTAATAACTTAACACATTTTGAAAGTTTTAATGGTAATATATCCATCTTATGGCCTCAATTAAGTTTTCTTGACAATTCACTTATATATAAATAATAATTTCCTATGTTACCAAAAGAAGGGTCATTGCAGATATTTATTTTTTCAAAAACATTTCACTTTTCCATACTTACTTTTAGTATACAAATAGAAAATGGGTATACGAGCATAGGTATGTAGATAAAATATTTTTTCTTTAGGCATAGGAAGACGTAAACGACTCAGTCTACTAAAGAACTTTCTGTATGGAAATCTAAAATCATTTATTACTGCATGGATGATGGATATCATAGTTGAAATTGGGTCTAATAGTGGTTTTCTGAGTTCCTATATATCATAATTTAATTTCTCTATACCAGGTATTGCCCGCACTGGTTCTGGTAAAACAGCAGCATTCCTCTGGCCACTGCTCGTCCACATCATGGATCAGAAAGAGCTGGCTCCAGGGGATGGGCCCATCGGACTCATACTAGCCCCTACCAGGGAGTTGGCACAACAAGTATGTATAAAAAGTCTGTATAATGTGTTCTTAGTAAATACATGTTTTAATAAAATACTGGTCTTAAATGTTATAATGATACCCAAGATTATCCTTTATAAGTAATGCTGTAATTAATTAAGATAATGAGAATATAGATAATTACATTTTAAATACATTAGATATTTATTATATCAGCAATGTTTGAGGTCCCTGGTGTCTGTGGTGTTCGTGATGTCTGTGACATGAGTTTTTTTTGCTAGATATACATGGAGGCGAAGAAATTTGGCAAAGTGTACAACATCAGATGTGTTTGTTGCTATGGAGGTGGATCCAAGTGGGAGCAGAGCAAGGCTCTGGAAGGTACGGACCTGTTATTATATATAAGATTTACCAAATAGTCTATTAAATATTTTTGTTGGTCTGTAACAGTTTGTAATATAATCTTAGATCGTGTTTTATATATGACGATCTCTTTATCTGCTGTGTTTGTAGGGGGTGCGGAGATAGTTGTTGGTACACCGGGGCGGGTCATCGACCTGGTGAAGTGCAAGGCGACCAACCTGCAGCGCGTCACATATCTCGTGCTGGACGAGGCAGACCGGATGTTCGACATGGGGTTTGGTTCGTGATCTCTAAACTTCCTTGACACATATTTCTTTCACAAAGCTTTGAAATTGCCTAAAAATTTTCGTTTATCTATCACGTGTAATAAATTAAAGATTAGACTGAAACCCGTCTGACAGACCAACCGCTGGTCATATGATATATTTATTCATATTTTTACTTCACTATTCATACTCTAAAAATAGTTTCATTTTCTTTGTCCTTATGATATCCACGAAACGAGTTTTAATACAGTTTAATCAATCAAAAAATATTGTTATGTAGCAGTTCTAAAATAATTTATTAAGAAATATAGATATAGATATAGATTATATATAGATTATAGATCTTCACAGATGCTAAAAATATATGACTGTCTTCACTGGTGTGCCACGTGCCGTACGTCTATGTTTATCATTCCATCAGTACATGTTCTGGCCATCGCCTACTTCCAGAGCCTCAGGTCCGTTCCATCTGCAGCCACGTCCGTCCCGAGCGCCAGGCCCTGCTGTTCTCTGCGACCTTCCCTCGTCGCGTGGAGCGCCTCGCCCGCGACGCACTCCACGACCCCGTGCGAGTCCAACACGGGGCGGCCGGAGAAGCCTCCAAGCTGGTGAAACAACGCGTCACGTGAGATACCACGTCCAGTGACCCAACACAGTCCCTCCTAGCACTAATACAGTAGCTCCTTCTAAAGCTTCCCTTTCCTGTTTCAGTATCTTCAATAAACCGGAAGAGAAGTGGCCCTGGCTGTTGGAGAATCTAGTCGACTTCCTGTCGTCGGGGAGCGTGTTAATATTTGTTACGAAGAAGGTAATCTCTCTTGTATTCAGGTTTCGTCTTCAGGTTATTTTTCCTACAAAAGAAACTTAAAATAAAATAAAAAAGTGCTTTAACCGAAGCGATCAGCGCTCGAAGCATCTGTATGTTGGACGTTGCGTTCATCTTGAATGTTATCGGGGTTGCATTTCCACTTGTTGGTTAGCTCAAAATATTCCAAACAGATTATAGAAAAATAAATGTTGATCTTCATATATAGCTCATGTACCAGACTACCAAAAAATGTTTTGATAATTAATTACCGTCGATAAGGACCTTTATAACAGTATACTGTTTCGAGCAGTTGGAAGCGGAACAGACGGCAGCGAACCTCGGCGTGCAGCAGTACGACGCGCTGCTGCTGCACGGAGACCTGGAACAGGCGGACAGGAACAAGGTCATCACGGCCTTCAAGAGACAGGAGAGCAACATACTAGTCGCCACCGACGTAGCTGGTAACGAGATTGGAGTATTGATGGACAGATGTCCTCGTATTACAGACAGACAGGAGGGGATGTGTCCCTCACTGAGAGCCGGTTCAGTCCAGAAATATATTCTATATTTCTTCAATATTTCATTAGAATTCGTCTATATTGATTGTTGATTAGGATAACTATATGTCTACTGGAGCACTTTGGGTTTGGTGTCTGTTAATCCAAGTGTAGGATTTGATGAAATAAAGATGCTGTCGTGGCGGGAACAGCTTGCAGTTGCCTTTCGTTAGAGTTAAATTCAACTGTGTTAGAGTAAAAGTTAATTTTAAAAAAGTTTTTGGCACCAGCGTAATGTCGACTTTTTACATAATATAGACAAAGAAATTGTAGAACTTATTTAGTACAAATTATTGACAGTTGGTATGTCCGTTCCCAGCTCGCGGTTTGGACATCCCTCACATCCGCACGGTGGTGAACTACACCGTGGCGCGAGACATCGACACACATACACACCGAGTCGGGCGGACGGGGAGGGCCGGCGTCCCGGGGACGGCGCACACGCTGCTGTCCCGGGACAAGGACAAGGACTTCGCCGGACACCTGCTCAGGAACCTAGAGGGAGTTCAGCAGGTCTGCTGGAACAGAGTTCACATACACAGATACACAACACGTACAAAAACTGATTTGGAACTAGGTTTCTGCTGGGATTTTAGTCTTTGTCCCATAATGCTGTTTGCATGTTTATAATTGGTACTTTTCTTTGTCCTCGTCTGATTCATAGAGAAAAATAATGAATAAAATCTGCACATTCTATGAGATGAGCCAACAGTTCGAATTAGATTTCTATGGTCGATCACGTTTCCTAATATTTCTTCGTTTGTTATTTATGAACCCGTCTGTGGTACTTTCGGAAGAACATTAGTTAATTTTCATTCTCTTATCGTCCTAATTAACACACACACACACACACACACACACATATATATATA
>DVQP01003953.1:0-10158 GCA_018231745.1 Danaus eresimus
TATACAGAAATATACAGGCTAAGAAGAGCCATTTGGTGTTGAAATTATGATTCTAAAACGTATAAGAATATTATATTGTACTCGTAACATGATGTTTAATAGTTTTTATTTATTTTAATATCATTATGGAAAGTTTAAAATGTTCTAGAAAATAGACATAGAATTTTCTTTAAAAACATCTATTCAATCGTTTTTCAAACACAATGGATACAAATCAAATACAAGTATTTTGACGACTTTCCTTTCTATAGATTATTTTCAAATTCATTTTCAGAATTGATTTCTAATATATCTATTTAAAACCTATATAATAATTTTTAGTATGACTAATTATATAGAAATATAAATGCGGTTATTACAGAAAAAATGGTCCGTTTTGACAAAACTTCATACTTCCATTGCTTTTGGTATTTTCCCCTCGACGTCGTATTATTTATATATTCAAAGAAAATTTTTACTTAAAGTAACCTTTTATTTTGTAAGATAACGCTTTAATGCGAAAATAAAAAGAGAAAACATTTAAAATAAAAGTTATGTATATACTTCTAGTTATATCATACATATTTAATTAGCCCACAATTTTCCACGGGTCTCCCAAGGGGATGGAGGAGTTAAATAAACTGTAGTCTTTTTGAAAAGGCGTCGAGTGGGATATCTTGAGAATGCATTAGCGTGCGCAGACTGCCACAAAGCAATATCGATCAGCAAACACATGGGCCGTAAGAAGTAGCCAGGTGTCCCCTAGCAAACACGAGACCCGCGGAGACCCACTCGGGGCACCGCCTCGGGCCCTACATCAAAATGACGGAAATCCCATATTACCCGACGTGGACGGAAGCCGAATTTTATAAGTTAAGGGATTTGTGTCAATATTTTACTAGGACAGCGGATAGCTGCAAGGTTATACGTCTCATATATATATATATATATATAATTAGGTAGATCCAGTGCGAAACTTTATCAATATTCCCAAGCGGTAATCGTCACTAAGTTATTCTACAAATTGTTAAGTAAGTGTTTTTGTTGCTCAATGTTTGAAGTCGAGAGTATCACGATTTATGGAATACATTTTAACGCTTCACGCTAAAAGCAAGAAAAATACGAGAATCTGCTCGTGTGAGATAAAGTTACGGAAAGGAATTTTAGTATTTGTGACTTTCGGATATCTTGAGGATACATTCGTATGATGTGATGTTTATATTGAAAGTGAAACGTGAAATGTGAAACGAACTTTGATACAAAGAATAACATCACCTCGTTTGTTAAAGTCAAATTTTGTTGAAGTTGCGTTGATATAAATACACAAATTTAATATTTAAAGTGCTTATCAAGCATTAAATTCAGTTTACGCACAGCCGTTTAAAAAGGGAATAAAATCCTGAGCTTTAAGGAACATAGCTTTAAAACGACCGTTAAAAGCGCAATCAGAAATTAAAGTACGCGTTACTTTAATCTGTGGAATAAAGCAGGCTCTTGTTTACGTATGTACGCTGAACGTGGCTTTAAGAATGGAGTGAACATTTTGTACCATACACTAAAGGGGTTAATTAAATAAGGACAAAGAAGGTTTGTTGTGGCCTCCGGCAATAGTGCGCCCTGAAGATTACAAACACACGCAGACTAACCCTAAATTTTGTTCCCGGTTGGTGGTGAATAACATAATTATTTTGTATTACAAATCTACTTTCTTTATATTACAAACATCGTACTATAAAACTAAATTTGTACATATTTTTTCGTCAAATTCGTTTGTCCACATGACTGCACCTTTAAATTAAACGTCTGAAATGAACATTTGCAATTTGTCTGTACACAGCGCCCCGGAGACGGGAAACAAAGTTAACTCGGAAACCGCGGGCTTACTTCTTAAATTATTCTCTAAAAGATTTTCTAATTTGCCGGCTCATCTTGACTCCTTTTACGAGGAAGTGCCGCAAGCGTGAGCACATGCGACCACAGCTTACAAACCAATTCTAAACCTTAAAGCCTCCTTCGAGAGTTCCCTATAGATCCTCTTCAATATTTGGCCTTTTATCGTCGCGGTGAAACAGATGTGCCATTCTAAAATGTACTTTATGACACATTGATATGGTTCTTAACTCGTAAAATCATTGTACACATGTTGTGGCGGCGTATTCGTCCCGCGTGCGCCCTTTGGGTAATGTTACGTAATAGGTAGAGAGGTCGTGATTTTGTCAAAGGTAAGAAAATTGGCTGTGTTAGTGGTAATTTCGTCGACCGAGATAAATGTGTATTATATCCCCAAGATAATTCTTAGATAAACATGTCATCCCAATATCAAAGATATTTATAGTTTTTTTGCTTTAATTAATGCAAATTTTATTCATGACAGGGTGAATGAAGACAAACATCCTCGAAAATTCATAACTTCAATGATGCAAAAATTTAATAACATTAGCCGGGTAATTTTTAATCCCGCCAACGAGACGCGAGAACCCTCGACACTTGGTTGCGTGACCTAATTTAAGTACCTTATTTTGTTCTCTTAATTTACCGCATTCGTTTACTTTACGTTGAGAAAAATTTTTATTTCACTTCCGTGAAAACTTAATTGAGAGGGAGAGAGGGGAGACAATTCCTACGTAGCGGTGATACCTTCCTACCTCTATAAACATTTATTGTCGTTCTACATCTCACTAACTCCACTTTTACAGAGTTTTATGTCCGAAAAATTTACGCGAGCAACATTGCTGTGTGGCCTTTATTGCAGAGGAGGAATTCGCGGGCAAAGTCCCGTAATTGAATGTAATTTCGTTAGCTTCTTTCATTTACAGCAGTAAAATAAAATTTTACGTCTTATTTATTGTCACGAGCCACAATATCCCAGCTCCTCTGTCGCAAGTGCAATCGAAATCAAATAAGGAAATAATTGTTCATAATATAAAAAAGACTCCATCTAAAGTTCACATAACTGTGATATATTCATTAACTCTCAGACCTACCAAAGCCCCAAGATATAATAGTATTCCACGTCTCATTAAATAACAGCCTAAAATTTCACAAACACATTACGACATTAAATATAGACGTAACATCAAAATTTTATTCATTAATAAAAACAATACGACCCTTATACGAATCGCTCTTAAAAGTTTAATTAATTTGATCGACGCCACTCTAGAAACTCAATTTAATTACTTGTTTCCGAAAAATTAAAAGGCTTTATGACGTTGTAGAGAATTTTGTATTATTTATATTAGATGCATTTCATTACAGTGTTATTTAACGTCCGTAATGAAACTTTGAAGGGACGTTGGGACAAATATTTGGATTATGTCACAGAATTTTGATTCAACTTAATACAACCAATTCGCTTTGTACGCTATTCAACGTTTTTGTTATATGCATTTTCATTTAGTATATCTTACTATTACTTAAATATCTTTAATAATAAAATAAAACAGATTTCAGTGTTATATTTATAATGAATTTAAGCTATAAATACACGTCAGACGTTCATTAAAAGCGTATATTGAAAATCCTTAATTCAGATTTCATTAATTTTATAAAGAAGTGATAACCGATAATCGAATATGGGTCTCATTTCTGCTCGTATATCAAATTATGACACCATGTAATAAGGCTTTTTAAATGCGCCCATTTGTTATGAAAATGTAAACGAACTCCGAATGTTTATTTGATTATACAAAACGAACTGTCTCATACATCATTGTAGTTAATTTGCTATATAATATTTTAAACAATAAGTTAACTTGCTATGTAAAACTCTAAGGATGTTGAACAATTCATGAACACCTAAGTTGTAAAATACTTTTATTAGTATCTCGTCTGGATTGTGCGGTTTTGTTTCAGTGTAAGTTACGCCATGTTTGCTTCCTCGGTAATTGAAGAATTCAAATTAGATTCTTAAACTCTTAAGCGTATATTACCTTACAATGTTCCTCTTTCGATATACATACTTTATAACGACTGAACTTAATTTGTGAATTTTTTTTCACACATGTAAATCACATTTCAGATATTAATGACTCATAATGAGCTTCTAAACACAATGATTCCGCTAACTTTTAATGAGTAAACACAATAGCTATTAAACAAAACATAGTATGTCCATAGCTATTCATGTGTACAATGTAAAGGAGATTGTAGCGCCTAAATTAGGGGTTAATATCCGTTATACCTAGCTGTACATACAGAACGGAATGCGGCCGGTATTGCATGCGGTCACAAATGTAATAAAATGACATATCTCATATGTTCATACATATACTCGTATAGTAACTATTAGTCGAACACATCTATTTTAATTATTTGTCCAACTTCAATAACTTTATTGTTTTCAATTTGTGAAAACAAAAGTTTAAGTTATCCTTTTATTTTGTGTGTAAAATTACAAACAAACGAATATATTTTATTTCTATAGTAGTCATGTGATTTTCTGTCGTATCAGTATAACTTTGTATGTATGTATATTGTCATATTTCATCTCGTCATTATTTTGGCTCACGCTTTGACTTTTCGCTAGGGTTTTAAAGGCCCCGTTGCTATGGTTACACCGGCTTTGGATTTGCCGAAAATTTGACACACAGCATACAGATTATCTTGTAACTCTTGTCTTATGGTATAAGTAGACATGAAACAGAATTCCTTCTAAAACTATTAAATTTTCAAATATTTATAATTTATTTACATCGAATAGTTTATGTACGGAGACTATTAGTAAATAAATTACATGTAAAGCAATTACATTACATGTAAAGAAATAAGAAGAGTTAAAATTTTAAATATTACAACACACTACAATCGTTTATAATATTTGAACAGCGTTATTCATTTATTGTTTTAAGAAATATGTTACGTAAAAATATGCTACCAAGACGTAATCTAATAACAACCTAGTCTTATGTCTGCGGCAGCCAAAGTATACAATCGTGGCATCCGGTTGGCGGAAACTTCAGCAGGTAAATAGTTTAAGTTGTACGTCTCTACGTCTGTTAAACAATATAACGTTATAAAGTCATTTCGTGTGATGTCAGCGAGGTAGTTTACAACTTAACACAATTTGCACACTCACTTGTTCTATATTAGATACAAATTGTATTAAACTAACTTCCTAATAACTATTATAAAATGAATTCAAAGTTTTGAAACTAAAAATATAATAATAAAACTGTAGTTGGACACGAAAGTAAGAACAACCATTAATTTAGGGTGAACCGCAGTTGCAATATGTGAGCGCAATTAATTTAGCACTGTGTCTCAAGACAGGCTTGCTACCTTAATTGAGATTTAAGAATCCTCATCCGGAATGTATTGCCTCGGGTAAGGAAGCTTGTGAGTGAGCTTTTGAATTTTTAACCCGAGCTTGTCTTTCTTGTGGGTTGTTTTGCTTCTTGGAGATTGTTATTCTTATAACGAACGAAATAAACATAGTATAAGTGATATCATTAGACGCTTTGATGTCTTAAAATTTCAATATACTCCAATCTAGAGCACGGTTATACAAAATTTAATCCAAACAAGCGTTTCGGATATCAAAATATTAAATCTGCAAAGTAAATCCATAACGCTCACTTAAGAGGTTATTGTAAAACAAACCTAATATTTCATTCACAAAGCGCTACAGCATCGCTTAATATCTTTACAACTTCATACGAAATTCGTTGTATCTAATTCAGGGCTTATCTTGCCATCTGTAATCTCGCCCTACTGAGATGACTCGAATGCCTTACCCCAGCCCTCGCTCCTGCACCCTCTACCCCCGTCAGGCCCCAGGCCTGGAGTTCTTGGAGCAAGTTCATAATACCCTATTAGTGGTATAGAAGAACACAGAACTCATTGACTTATGATTTTGGACAATCTCGTTATACCAAAGGAAAATGTTTACTAAAATATTACAAACAATATCGTTTTTCGTATCCTATTGTTTTTATCAGTGAAATAATTTTATGTAACGATTAATAAAAGCCAATACATTATTGTTATTAGTTATTTTAGTTGAAGTGATGTTAATAACATTTGCTTTTTGATATTTAATAAGAGTGTCTATCTTCTTATTACACGAAAAGGTATTTGGAATCAGAAGACGTATAATTATAAGCAAGTCCCGGGAGAGCGGCGTCAAGTTCAGTGGAGCGAGTAATAAATCTGTTGACAATCTTTAATTCTCCCCTTGATGCCTGGCAGAAGTATAGAGTGTCGCATTATAAATAAAAAATATACCATGTTGCAATTAGAAAATTCACAGATACCTACATATATATTTATAACAAATAATAAACTTTATACAAAGACTAAGATCTTTAAAAATTTGTTACTGGCATTATATTTTAACTTAACATGCTTTTTACAGCAGAAGTTTAGTCTTAGAGCTGAGATTAAAAAGATTTATTTCATGTTTGGAGGTAGGTCATTAATCTTTGTTACGTATATTACATTCAAATGAAAATCTCAACAGAACACCCGGGATGTCTGCAGTTGAAGTAA
This sequence comes from Danaus eresimus, assembly GCA_018231745.1. Classification (NCBI taxonomy): domain Eukaryota; kingdom Metazoa; phylum Arthropoda; class Insecta; order Lepidoptera; family Nymphalidae; genus Danaus; species Danaus eresimus. The sequence continues at coordinate 6,469 of DVQP01003953.1, forward strand.
CAAATGAGTGAAATAAAGAGTGTATGCAACCAATAGGATTGTGGTATAAAACGCAGGCTGTTGTAAAATACACGGCTAGAGATAGCGTTCTACTGCGACCGGTGCAAATTGTAGCCTTTATGAGGCTAGGGTTGCCATCTCTTAGAGATTAAATATATGTTAATACGTGGGTGAATTTATTCTCTTGGAATTCACTTTTTTTTTGTAATTTTATTTCCAAGCTCTATAGTAGAGGTCTTTTGCATTTAGTGTTTATTTCTTAACTAGTTTACTAGCTTGAGATTAGTTGTTTTGTGTTTTTTTATTTTATTTTTAGCTCTTTAATCTCTAATTTCATTAACTTCATACTTAATAATTCTATTATACACGTAATTTTATAAATAACAAAATTTACGAAAATAACGTGTTTTGGTATGACAAAATATAACAGATAAGCTAAGTTATTAAAATAATGTGGCAAAATATGCAATAAGATAAGGGTTTCATTCCCACACATTAAAAGTCACTGTTTGTATCCTTTTAAAAATAAAATGTTTGTTTCCATAATTCATAATCCCCTAGGATTAAAAACTTGTGAAATATAGCAGTTTGAAAGAGGTCTGACAGATATTGGAACTTTTAAGAAACTATTCGAAGGGAAGTTATTCATACGGCGATCAAAAAGATAAGATGATAGTTTATTACCAAAAATAGATTCTTTGTTTCCTTTAAACAGTATGACTGAAAGACCTTTCGCAGTATGTACAGTTTTTAATATCCCATGGCTATGTAGCTTTCACTTTAATTGGCATACGAGTTTTTTATATTACGTAACAAGCCGAAAAAACCTACCAATGATGTAAAGCCGATGCATGGAACGAAAGCACAAGCAAATATGTCAGGCTGTCTGAGAAGTAGCTGGATATTTATTATTTATTTGGGAATTCACCGCGCGCCGACACACGTCTACAGAGTTATGGAAAAATAACTTATATCCGACGACATATTGACTTTACCCGGGAAATGGAAGCACGTCCTTTAGGGAATTGCATCAATGTACGGATAGTTTCAGGTGAGTTAGATTATTGCATGTCTATTGGAAAGTTATGACGCGCCAAACTAGAGTTTTTAACAATTTATTGTCCCTTGACATTTAGTTGCTAACCTCTTTCAATTTCCAAAAGTAAAGTAAAGTTTTGAACACATTACGTGTTCAAATATATGTCCGTTAAATATTAAGTCAAAAAACTCCATACAATTGAAATATCGATTATTAAAATCCCTAAAGAAGAAATGCATGTGAAAGGTATTGTATTGTCTCGTTGGAAATGATCATAAAAGCTATCGGAACATCAACAATGCTTCGATACAGCGTTATTATTCCCATAAGAATGAATCCTTTAGTGAGAACGTTTCCAAAGAGTTCCCTCCTAACGATTTTATTGAAAAATAAAAAACGTTACGGTCGGAAAGATATTAGTTTTTATACATTGCGTTTGGTTTGCACATGTGAAGTTATTCTGGTCTAACATACAACTTTTCCAATAGAATTAAAAATATTGAAAACATGTTCGAAACCATGTTTTCGTATGTACTTCGCTTTTGGAAGTATTTAAAAAAATTTGATTACGTAGACTTGATTTAAATTAATGAAAACATCTGCTACATATCATTGCTATTATTTACATAAATGATGTTAAATAAACAAAAAAGTATAAATATCGTATAGAATCATAAATATTAAATAACGTTTTAGGGAATGGAGTTTTATGTTGTAATTTTACCAAAAAGTAACTGTCGCTTAACAGTCCTAGTTTTGGTTGGCATATGAAAACTATTGAGAGTTGTTGAATAATTTTTTAACTTTGTATACATACTCCATATGAACTTTGCCGACACATTAATTTTATCAATATCCAAATTTAATATAGTAATATATATAATCACACAGTGAGAGAATAATATGACGTAATATGCCCAGAATACTAATTATAAGTTTTATAAAAACAGCTAAGATAGAATCTTCGACTCTGGCAATCCTCAAACAGCGGGCCTTCAAAAACATATTAAAAACTTCGAAACTCCCTCCCCACAAACAACTCATTAAGTATTTAACGCTTAATTCTGTCTAGAGAGTGTTACCAGTAAAAAGGTCCCTAAAAATGGCATATAAAGTTTATTTCATCAGATTAGAGGAGACGCGGTGCTATCGAGCAGTAAAATTGAGATAAACACTGTAAGGTATTTCTTATAAACTATTTTTCGTGTCAGCGAAAGTGCGTTTAGTAGGGGTAAGTTTATAACCGCGCATTTCTTAATCCACCATAAAACAGCTGACTTCAGGTGATAAAGCCCGTCTCGCGGTTTGTGAATTCCCATAGCGTTTTAACGAGTGCTCCTTTGAATTATTTCACGGCTTTTAAACTCACTGCAAATACCTAAAGATTGCAGTTCCTTTTACGAGCTGTTCAGACTTTGCTTTAAGAGTTGTGGCCAGTAGTAAACATCTTCCATCTGGGACGACTTATGTCGGGCATTTCATGAAAATTGTTTTTTTTATTTGTTACATTTTTAAAGTTTTCTGACTCTGCTTATTCATGCAATTCATTATCACTATAAAAGTGAATCAGTGAGTCACAACTTTCATTTAATTTTGCTGCAGTATTTCAGCAAAAACGTCCTGGAATTACACAATACTTGTCGCTACAATATCTGAATTATAAAAAATATATCTTTAGATAGAGTTGTAGATGACATATGTTGTGTTGTAATCCACTGATCTTTTGGTCGTTTGTAACTCCGTCTATATTTCCAAATAGATTTTTATGCTTGTTGACTTTGTTTTCGAGTAGTTCATATTTTATTATGAGCAGGGTCAGAACACGAGGGCCCGATATGTTCAACGATGTGGGATCAACTTTACCCTAGTTTGGGGTAAAAAATGAATTGTTCCCAAACATGGAGCTATATGGAAGACGTCTCGAATTGTCATCGCATTAAGTTATCTTAGTTTGAAGAAGCGCCATTATATCTTTCGATATAATTGGGTTTGCCGAAAGATTCATAATATAATTACATTAAACCAATATAACGTCCGCATTCCAAGACTGGTATGTATTTTCATGTGAATAAAGTAACGTATGTTTTTAATAAGTAATTCTCAATCATGGATGGTAATATGATTGTTTGCTGTCCCAAATAAACATACAGATATGGAACAAATTTAACTTTGAGGTTCCTTATAAAAACAACTAATAAGGAGCCGCAAAAAACATATCCATTGACTGTTATGTAAGAAAGAAAAAATATGTTTTTCCTTTAAAACAATCATTGTAATAATAAATTTTATTAGTGGTAAGTGGTAAGTTAATCAAATTCAAACATCATGCCTATTTGGTTTCAATCGAAAAATTTAAACGAAGACATTTATCTGTATAACCATTATTACATAATTATCGTCAACTAAATATATATCAATTTCACGGTAACTTGAGCAAAACGATATATGACTAATTTATTACCCGCCCGATCGAAGCAGAGGTATCGCGTCACAACTCAAACAAACACTCGACGAAAGTGAATAAATAGGTAATACGACGCTTCTTCCGATATTTCTTCGTTACCCCACTTTACCCGGGGGTACAGCCGGGGTACGGCGGGGTAAAGCTGATCCATCATTACAGTGACAGCGGCCGACCGATCATCATGTTT
>DVQP01003954.1:0-10158 GCA_018231745.1 Danaus eresimus
TATATCGAAACATTATTACAATTTTACACTTAGCTTACAAGACGCAGTATCCCACAAAGTATTTATTCCCCGTAACTATAACAACTGACAATCAGGTCAGTTCTCTGAATTTTAATAAGAAAAACAAATAAGTTTATAAATCTTTCAAATGTATACTATTTAAATATAAGACAACAGAATTAATTAAAGCGTACATTAAGTAGATACAATCTGATACTGTTTGACTTTCGCAAGTCGTTTTCGACACGCCTGCAGTGGGAACTGTATTCATTGGGATCATCTGTGAAATATGGGTCTTAATCTTTCGGATACATTAACTTTCACCTGCAACAGCTGGAGTATGTCTCATAAACTTATAGTAGAATTCTTAATTACTTCTATTTATATCTGTAACTCCTAAAGCGTAAAACTTGGAACAATACAACTGGAAGACCTGGAGCTCTGGAAAAAACTCCAGCTATACATGGATAATAATAGGCACTTACAAGAAAGACCTTCTCGTTCATTATCTAAATAATTTTCAACAATAACTTGCTTATACGAGTTATTCTCTTCAAATATACATATGTATAAAATTTTATAAGCTCTCGGAATAAAATCATAAATAATATAGACGTTCAACATAAAAGTGTTGTCAGTATAATATACCCATAAAGTGTTATAATTCGTTATATTATAATAACTAAAACCTAGATATTAATTAATTGTATGTGGAAACAGTTCAAGGTGTTCGGGTTCTTGACCTCACAATAGATGCAATTAATAAAAAGGTCAGAGAAAACAAAGAATTTGAAATGAATTCATTTCGAGCCATTCCATTCTTATATATATAAGCTGTATTAGAAGAATTATTTGTGTAAGCAAGTTCATGTTCAAAATTATTTAGATGGAGAACGAGAAGGTCCTTCGTCTAGTAAATGGCTATTATTATCCTTGGACAGCTGAGTTTTTCTCGTGCTCCAGGTGTTCCAGTTGAACAGTTCAAAGTTTCACTCCTTAGAAGCCTTATTTATAAAAATAAGGAGTATTTAAGAATTCTTCATATATGCTCATCAGGCATACCCCAGCTGTTGCAGCTATATATTGTGTATAGTAAGTCGAGGTGATTCCAAGATTCATACCATAAATTATTTTCAATGATTCCTTTTTTTTATCAGGTCGAATTGAATTTTATTGTTTTTGGACAAGCTACGACACTGACTTCATCTGCATGGAAACATTAATTCTTTATCATGTGTTTTAATAAAAATAAATGCGTACTTACTGAATCGCATCTAGCCTTAATTACAGCTTATCGCATCAGCTATCGGCCAGTGGACGTCCCGTCAAAATCGGTACAGCCGTTTCAGAGATTAGACTGAACAAACAGATAGACAAACAATTTTTTTACGTTATATTGCAGTATAGGCGCCGTATACAGTCTAAGCATAAGAATATTTTGAGTAAAGTAGTAAAAAAAGTAGTTATTTTGATGTTACAAACAGACATTCCAATTACATTTATTTGTATAAATAAAAAAGTACAAATTCCTCTAGTATTACATAAATGTGTTTTAATTATGAATGCGAATGGCACTAAGCCCTGAGCAGATCATGACTTGACACTGCCACCTCTGTGTCGTTACACGACTCCCAGCACGAGCCGGTTTGAGAAATAAACGTGCTTATTGTAATTTTGCATAGGATTATGCTTTCATATATTTAGGGTTCATTAAAATATTAATTTTTATATCATCAGTTTGATCTGCTGAAACGTAATGTAACTGGATTTAAAGCTATAAAAAACGACTATCTTACGTATTTGCTCTGACGACAGAATCCAGGGTCTGTGTTATAATGCAGGAAAAGATATGAGGATCATTTCTGCATAGTTCTTTAGTAAAATAATTTGTTGCACTTGGTAAACTAAGCATCAAACAACGTTATGTGGATTGTAGAGTTTTCCAATGACAAAGTTAAGTTTGTAGTACCTAACCTAATGCCTCGAAAGATTACTTTATAGTTTATACAGAACCATGGATTGATAAGCGCTTTTTAACCTTAACTTTAACTCGTTTGAACTACGCTACAAAGTATTGTTTATAAGAAACATTTCACTAGATCTTATGTTTGAATCCTTGACATTTATCTCATACATTTTATAGACTAAGTAAATACTATAATATTCTAAAAAAAATCTGGTTTTAAAAACATGTTTTGAAATTTTATTTTTCTCATATATTTGTCTCATTCCTTAAAGGTACAGTTACTGTCAAATTTATGAATTCCATAAAACTAACAGAACAAGGATTACACGAAGTTATCGATGTTAGTATAAGTTAGATATAAATTTAAATTAGCCTGTAATATTTATCTCAAATGAATAATTCAAGATGGTTATATAATCAGGTTCAAGGTCATAAACATTTTGTTTGATTTCCGTCATACTATTTGTAACAACCACATCTTGTGTTTGTTTTAATATGATATACGTGGCAACCGAGCAGACGGCCTACCTGATAGAGGTACCGCTACCAATAGACATCCTCAATAAGTTTTATTTATGTTGCCACCCTTCATAGGGGTTGAGAAGGCGGCAAAATGGGAACCGGAGGGAACAGAGAAGGGGTAGGAAAGGGTGGGGAAAAAAAGGGCAACCGGCTCTTTCACTCCTCGGACGAAACGCAGCCATTAAAGATTACGTCACGCCGATCTTCTGTGAGGGTGTTATTTCCTCGGTAGAGCCAGCCCATGTTAGAGCTGCAGTAACTAGACCACATCTAGGATCTACCACCTCAAAACGTGCATTTAGTATTATCCCTCACGTCAAATGTATGCATGTACGATATATGATATGGAAATTAAGTCGCGATGAACTTTATATTTACTATTTTATCGTAAAAAATATATATTCAGAGTACATTTTTTGACAAATAATAATCGTATAAAAAATTAACGAACAATGAACTCATCTGAAGTGTACTGTTCGAAACGATTTTTTGGTTCAGCAAAGCGGAGCTTCACGACTGTCTGTCAACAAAATTATAGCGAGTTGAGGTTACAACTATTTAAACATGCCAAAAAAGACAACAAATAAGTGAATAACGGTACCTCTATTAAATGCTTTTATTTTTATTAATAACCAAATAATTTATTTGACTTAGACTCTATATATTCTTACGTACACAATAATCATTACGCTGAATTTGACTTTACTTATACCTATATAATGGTCAATTCCTTAAATACTTGCTGGGCAAGCATAGGGATTGTACCACTATACGGTTGCCATTGTCGAGATCATTGGAAAAGCTATCAGTCAATCAATCACATACTGGAAATTGAATAAAAAAAATGCTATCTAAGTTACTAAATCTTTTTGCAAAGCAAAAATTTAAAAAGAATAGGTCAAAACAATTTGAAACGTAATCGTCGTCACATTGACTGACAGACAAAATGCACAATTACTTATGTTTAGGAAATAAACGTAACTGTTCACATATTTATATGTAAATTATAATATACGAAATAATATTTAAAGTCAAATATTACAGGAAAAAATAATAAACGTAACGGTGACGTATAACTAAAATAAAAGTTGCTTGTAATAAAATGCTTAACATAACATTAAATACTTCCATCATGTCCATAAGTTAAATTTATATCTCCAGAAGTCTGCAGAAGCGTTTATGAAAAATCCAGGTGTATCAATCGATTAATAATTGGAATTATAATCGCATGTCATCAATTTGTCGCCTAAAACAAAACATATTATAGTAAAATAGACTCTATTTCTTATGGCTTAGAGGTTAATCTTTTATCATTCATCACCGCCAGCTTTCTGTATTGCGCAATTGTTATATCTGCCAAATAAGATCACAGCACAATAGCGATAAAGCGGAACAGATTTTGTGGACATAATTTGGCCGTTATGCAACCCCTCGATGTAACAATTTATCATGTCACAATAAATTAAAAACTAATATATTTGAGATTTCTTCGTTAAAATTTGATTTTTTTTTTAATAATACATCTTCTACACTTTAACTGCTTGTGATTTCACGCCGTTTCAATAGATTCCGTTTCGTAAATCTCAATGGTTAACTCATTTCTTATGTTGTTTAATAGAAATAAATTGAACGTTTATAGCTCGTTGTAAAATGAAACGTTGCTGCGAAAATGACGGCGATTTTAGTAAGGAATTTCATAGACCATTAACGGATAGTTTGATCATTTCTCACTCATAATTTATAGTAAAGATCATAGTAGTTAGTATACAATGATTGAGAGAAACTTAAATCTGGCGCTGCTTAGATTAGACTCAACGCTTTCGGACGCTCAGACCAAGTTCCATTTAAATAAGTCTTTTAGCATTTAGATTTTGTATCTTCGATTTCTCCTAAATCTCACTTTCACACTGTACAGTTTTGTTAATAATTCACATAGTTTTTTAATATTTTACTAAATATTATGCATAAATCACGCAATTCATTATTAATTTTATTAAATATATTTTTGACATTATGTTTCTTAATTAAAAATATTTTAATGATTATGGTATAGTTTACGAAATATAACTTTATAGCCTTGATCTGCTCGCGTTGTGAACAAAAAAATAAACAAACAGAAAAACAAAACGAAGGAGTCTCATAAGTTAATTAACCTCAGCATCTTAAAGATTCCAAAAACAAAAACACTCAAGTTTATCCTGGAACAATCATCTTTTTCATATTCAAAGGTATCATCGCGTCTATAGCTGCCCAACCCAAGAATCATTTTTTACCGTATTTATTAAGAGTTAGTAATCTTAAGCAATTCTTGTAGATAACAATAATGACAAAAACTTCAGACCAGTATAATTATCATACGTTAAAATCGTCGTATCGTGTAATGCGAGGTGAAATTATATATGCACTTTCCACAACACGCAACGCTGAGTTGATCGGAGATGAGGTGTGATTACATCTTCTTCCGAGACGGAAAACTTAGCATTCGAGACGAGATATCCAGTTTTATCTTCATTAAAAATCTTAATATATATGTATTTATACTTCGATCAAAAAATTGAATTTCAAAGGAAACTGTAACAGAAAAAATTATGATGTATCAATAAGATAAAATACAAAAAAAATATCGCAAACAAAATGAGAATTCTCGTTATCATGTGGAAGAACTTAAGATAGATATTTAAGTTCTATACAAATAAAAAAAAATACTCTAGGCTATATAACTAAACATAGTAATATTTTGCGGACACTTTGAGAACAAAAAACAAAGCTATTACACACAAGGATAAAACAATTCTCAAACAAAAAAACGTATAAAAAAATATTTAGTTTTACACAAAAGGACTTTATTTAAATGGAACGAAATAAAAAATTACCGACAGAAACGAAAACCTCAAAGCACAAACATAATTATAGCCGTGACAATGAATTCCTTAATATTGAGATATTTATAAATAATTTTAACTTAATACTTTTTATTACTATTCTACGGACAAATATAATGTAATGATTTGTAAGACCTCTTCATTTAGGGCAAATTTTTACGAGATCTTTTCAATTCTCTATCTAGGTATTTAACAATTTTTGCGTCTTTTTTTTTAATATTCATATATAAATGGGAAGGATTTTTTATTATATACAGATCCTTGATTTTCCTAGAACCTTAAAGGCACCTATCGTGAATCTTGTTAGTAATAATTATGTAACATTACGGACAGACGACAGGTTTCCTTAAACAGATAACCAACGGTCAATGACATCTTGGATGCATCGACGTCTTAAAAAAGCTACATATATAATAATATTTTTAAGTAATATAAAAATATGTACATATATATCTATCACAATATAATGAACAAGAATTAATATAAACATTCATAAATAGGTATGTAATTTTGATGGCATTTCAAACGAAATTAATATGCTTTTATAAAATAAAAAATATAAAGAAAGAACACAATATTGTAATAAATAATAATATATCTGTTTAATCCAAATAATAATCAATATATAAATGGATGATAGTATTTTCTCAGATCTTCATTCACAAGTGTGTGCCCGGCTTTATATCTAGCGGAATGTGACGTTTCCGCACTGTTCCGATCACGATGAAGCTAAATAAAATCCATACATATACATATATACAGCGCCGGCTTTACTTGGATTCAAACACTATTACGTAAGAACACAAAGATTTGGATAACTTTAAAATTAATATTTTAAGTAACCTTAATTTATAGACATAACAAAAAATATTAAATTAACTCAAAATGTTTTACAATAATTATTTCATGTATTATAGTGACATAATTCTAACATTTCGTAATGAAAGTCGTTTTTAACTCTTAAATATTTTTTTTTTTATTATTAAAGAGAAATTAAATAGAATCTCCTGATATTTCACACAAGCGTTAGATAAATATTATTATTTACCTTGCTTAAATAATATTATTTGATAATAAAAAAACAAAACAAAAACAGAAAACGTCCGGTATAGTGTGAAGATACACCCTCGTAATGAGGGAACTGATCTGTATTATTTACTTACACGTATATACGAAAGAAACCTTGTTAATTTTATTTAAAAAAAACTAGTATCAACAAGAAAATAAGAAAATTATTTATTTGTGTATAATTAGAATGACGCCACTATACGTAATGTCTGTATTGAATGAATTACGCTAAGAGTATTAAAAAGCTAATAGTTGGAAGAGCTTTTAGCTTCCAACAATACACATTATTTAGATAAATACTTCCACATGAATCAAATTCCTTTCATTATATAATGATACTTAAAATATTAAATACATAATATTAATATATAGCAGTAGTAAAAAGTTGAAAAGAGAAAATGGTATAAAATATATATTATTTCAAATAAAAATCAGTTGTTTATATAATAAAAAGAAAGTGAAATTTTTCTAACACAGTATACATGGTTATGAATATTACGAAAACAATTAAAACCAAACAGCAATGAAAGATGCTATTATTTTGAAGGTTACTCTGATAAAAATCTAAATGAATATGAAGAAACTGTTTAATGTAACAAGTTAGAAACGTCTTTAATGAGTCTCGATCTAAATATTTCAAACATTCTATTAATTCAGCTACATTAAAATCACTTATAGCGTGTCATAATCGTGTCTGTAGGTAAACCACTCGATTTTTTTTTAAATAATTGAAAGTAACATACTTATATAGGGGCAGTTAAATTTTAACTGACTTAAGCAGAACATAGCAATAGCGAATAAACAAATAACTGACTTTACAATTAACAAATAACCAATCACGAAAATATCGATCAATAAATTCGTTACGAAATGCAAGAACAATTATGTATAGTTAAATGTATAAAGCTAATTGGTTACTGCACCCAAAACTACACCTGTACAAACTTATACGAGTACATTAAGACCGGTTTCGAATAAGATTCGCTCAGATTTCTTTTAAAACAATCACTCTACACTCATGTCAATTGATTGATGAAGAACAGCAGCATTATCAATGAATAGTCTTTTATTGTCTATTATGACATTTGAATTTACAATTTAAGCAATTTCAGTAATATTAAAACAATCATAAAACTTACGTATTATTATAAACTATGATTATATCTTCAAATTTATTTTAAGCTCCCTTGTTATTGGTGTTTAAAGTTTATTCGGGACTAATAAATAAAGATCTTTAACAAATATAAAACTCTAATACTTTATAAGGAAAATAAAAGTTGAATAAGAACAGTACAACCATATTCTGACACGAATCAGGTTAATTTCATACAATATTTAGTGTATTATCAATTATTAAAGCAATCTCATTCTAGTCAACCCAGACCAGGTATTTAGAGCAGTTTTGCAACACAACGTTGAATAGTTTGGCTCGGATAGGGTCGGAATAATTATATAGATTCATTTTGCTTAATATTCACAACGAAATACTATAGTGATATTATCATTGTACGAATTAATTGACATACAAGACTAATATTGTAGCTTATTAACTATTATCTAATTTATCAAATATTATTTGTATTTTGTATAAAATCAAATAATCCACTCTACATATAACCAGTTCGATTGAGTAACATATTTTTTAAGCGAACATTATGTGTATCTCTTCGGATCAAATTCCTTGATAATTAAATGAATTTTGTGATTTACGCGAGTATCTACTTTTTTATATATCAGGGGTGGCAAACCGGCAGACGGTTCATTTGATGGAAGGTAGTCGACGTCGCTTACAGACATCAAAAACATAACAGATGTTGCTTGATTTTGGAAGAGAGAGAGAGAGGAAAGAGTGGGAAAAGGAAAGGGAGAACCGGCTCTCTCTCTCTAGGATATGAAACAGACATAAAAGTTTACAACACACCGATCTTCTGTCCCCGTTAGGCAAGAGGCGTCCCAAAGACGTCCTCCTAGACCCTGACGACATGACAACAACAAACAACACAGACACAACAAGCCCCACAACACAGAATCACACTCACACACACCGTCTTCGCCGGTGAAGACGAGCTCCCGTGTCAGACACGTCGCTCCGGCGTTCTGCCGTTGGGACGCGTCATGTATTCCAATATCCGAATCCATCCTCCACTAAAACGACGTCCTAAGCCGAGGTCCGGCCTCTTAGAGGCACTCTTGGGACGGGCGTGTTCATCAGTCGGGCCCGAATTTAACGGGTAGCACCCATCGAGCCGCCCACCCCTCCCGATGATGCTGTAAAAGCCAATAGGGCTAACAGCTACTGTCACGTCGAAACTAGAGGGATCTTCTGTGAGAGGGTGGTACTTCTCCGGTCGAGCCATCCCGTGTAGCTGTAGATTACAGCCAGGCTCTACCACCTACTAAAATATTACTTATTAATGTTGTGTTAATGTTTGTCTATATTGTGTTTTGGTAGTCACGCAAAAACACCAACGATTTCTTTGAAATGTTGTACTTTATCATTGGAATACTTATAGCACTTCTTGTTCCTAGCAATTATCCCGGCTGTAGCCAGGGTCTATATTACTCATAGCACTAACAACTGCAAAGTCTCCTACTTCAAACGTTTGGCTTGGGTAAATAATGAAGTATTTTAATGAAGCCATTAACGACAATTGCTTATGAAAACGAAAAAAAAAAGAAAAAATTGTGTGCAAAACCTTTAATAAATTATGTAGGACCATTAACAAAAATTTATGATGATTTAAACCAAAATTCTGTTTTAAATCAGTATTTTAAATGTAGCCATCTTTAGGAACGTTTTGTGATGTTTTCCTTGAATTATTCTGAAGACAAGATAGGACTAATCTCGGACAATTTTTTTGGATACAACCCAAAAAAATAAATGACATTATTTATCGGCACACATAAATTCTGTAAGGAGCTTTTTAATGTTATTTTTATTCAAAATGCGTCAGTTTAAAAGCGAGGTTGGTCAGATAAACTTTTGCAGTTCTGTATAAAAACGTTTTTTAGTAACTTTTGTTTACATTTCGTTGTTTTATGGGGGCTATTAAAATAATTCTGTTGTTATACAATTTATTAAAATTATTATTAAATACTTAATTTATATAAACTATAATAGTATTTAATCAATTATTTAATAGACAGACATTTTATATTTTGACTACATTCAAAATATCTTAATCTATAAAAGTTAGCATTAAGTAATCCGTTACAAAATATTATTTTGTCGTTCAAACAGACCATAATTATATTATTTTCTAATTTTCAAATGACCATAACAACTTTCTAGGACCAATTCTATTTATACAGCTTTATAAATACGTATAAAATTATCAAAATAAATGAATATTAATTCAAATTTCACACGTAACTTACACATCGGTTATACGTAACCGATTATAAGGCTGTGTTGGCTCTAAATATAGCGTACGTTAGCCTTTGACCATAAAATTTTAGTGCTTATAGACAATTTCATAAAATTACTCACTCAGAATAATATGAAAAGCCTCTAAGCCTCTAATTTGAAACGTTTTATACAAAAACGTAAAATTTGTCTGTATAGAAAATATAACTATACAATATATATTGTTTATTTTATGTCACAGTTGATTGAATTGAGACGAGAATGTGTTAACAAACGACTGAAACTTGTTTCACATACATTTTTATATATAATGAAGAGTAGTTGTATAAAAATAGCATATCATATACAAATAT